>JAHUZM010000062.1:0-57500 GCA_019925275.1 Mytilus edulis
AACTGGTGCAGGAAATAAGTTCACTTTTTATTCAACATCTTTTTTATGCAAATTTTTGGGCTTATATTGAAGACTGTGTCAGATTTCTTCCACATAAATATTGAAAAAAATAAGTTGTGAGCAACTTATGTGAATCTAGTTTTACAAGTGAGCACAGCCAAGGAGTAAAAAAACTTCACATTGTGTCGAGTGGCTGACATTTTACACTACTTTTACCCAGAAAATCTGATGATCTGTTTACCATGCTATGTCTGGTCTTTCCAGACTCACTTAATAAAGTCTCACACCTGAGAAAAATCAGCTTGATTCCATCTCCTCATGCATTTTGACATTGCTGATAATTTCTCCTCACATCCCAAAACCTGATACTGGCAGAATTAGTGAAAAAGGCAAAATAAAGGACAATGATTGTTCATGATGGTTCAAATCTGATAAGTATGAAGAAGGATTTTACTACCTATTTATGTATGCCATGTATGCAGTGTGTTAATCTTACAAGCAACACTTACTTGAATAAAAAAATCCACATTCTGATAGATCAAGTGGGTGAAGAAAGTCCAAGTTTTGCGGCCAGTTCTTGTATGTAGCTCTTCTCCTCTCTATAGGTATATATTCTGGGTATTTCTCCTTTATTGTGTTCGTCCTATTATTTTGTGGTGTTGCACTGTCTCTAGATGCAGGGATTACAGCATTATGTTGGTTTGAAATTGGTCTCTCTGATACTAAAGGTAGTTGGGGCCTTGTTAGATTTGGGCCATAACTAGATGATGACTGATTTGATTGGAAATTTCCACCACTACTAGCATATCCACTATCTTTAAATACTGATGTTACCATGTGGCTGTACTGAAATTGGTTAGCAGCATCTGTTGAGTTGGTGCTTTGGGAAGGTTGAGATGATCCAAAAACTCCACTGTCATTATAACCTTTAGAAGCAACTGGGGCTGAATATGATGAAATTACTGGTGCAGCGCTAGCTGTATCTGTGCATTGGCGACGCGAGTCCTCCTCTACAATAAATTTCATAGACTGATATTTATCTTTATTATTATCAATTTAAGCAAAGATGAAATATGAAATAGATTTTATAATATTAATTTATATTATGAGTATGGCAGGACTCTGTAATAATACAAAAGTAAAAATGTAGTCTGCAAACAAACGCAGGAGTGAATTTTTTAAGCTCATATTTCTTTGTATGCATAAAGTTTTAATTAAATAAAAGCAAGTTACTTTAAAGTGGTTAATACATTTATAGTAGGAATAAAAGAAAAGATGGTGAAACATAAGCAATATAATCCTTTACCTATTATTTCTGTGTTCAGAATGGCAGTGGCAGCATTCATATGTGCATCTGAATATTCTAGTTGGTTCACTGTTATTGCAGACTGAGATGTAGAAAATTTCTCCTTTAAATAAGCACAGTTTGGTGATAATTGTCTATGGATTTCAAGAGGAACTGACTTGTGTGACCAACCATCAAATTTAATAGAACAAGAAAAACAAATAACTTCACGTCCTTTACCTTCATAGTAAAATCCTGACTCTGCAAGACGTATGAGGCTCGGAGAATTGTCATATGGAAAGTTATGTAGAGATGCGATTCTCATTAATTCACTTGTCATGTCATTTCTAATTACTGGATACGATAGAATATCAATGTTTCTAGCTAATCCAATATGGTTGATTATGCTGTAAAGAAATCCTTTGATATTTTTGGATTTATAGCTCATTTGAAGTTCCCTTATAATATCCATTAGTTTATCTTTGCTAAATATAACTGTAGACTGCCCTTTTCCCCAATCTCTATATCTGGAGTCATGTTCAAACTTTTCTAACAAAGATGATTTTTCCTTGTTTTTTATTTTTCTATTTTGTCTTTCAGGAAGAAAGCCCTTATTTAAGGAATATAAAACTAGAACCAAACTAGAAACATATATTGTATATTTTTGTCTTCTTTCATTTCTATTTTTGAGACTCTGGATGTAAGATACCTTTACCAAAAGTATTGATGATATAAAAAAAAGTTTGATAATGAATGAAAGGAAATAAAAATATAAGAAGTATTTATTTACTGTATGTTTCACTTGTCCAACAAGTAAGGGAATAGGTGAAATCTTAGGGCTTTTTCTTTGACAATCTTTAAAATTGTCATTGTTTTTGTTGTTTCCATTAATTAGGTCTCTGACTAATGAACGTTTAGGTTTAGGCACATTATTGACACAAAGTAACTGTCCCGCATTGCAGGTCACATAACCACACAGTAGTGCAAAGTCCCTTCTAGTAAAATGCATAAAGACTAAATATTTCTGCAAGCAATTAAATAGTTCTCCAATAACATCTCTACAGCACTTACACTTGCATAAATGACTTTTTGAGGAATTATGACCACAGTCATGACAGAAGCTACGACATGTACTTGTATGCTCGTTTTTACGTTTCCTAGAGCAAATATGTGTATGCCTCTGGTGATCTTTACACTTCTCTAAGCAACTTTGCCATTGGTGTGTAACAATTGACAAAATAGGAGTGATTATGAAAAGAAACCCAAATATTCCGTCGTTAAGTGATTTATGCTCACCGACAGAAATGGAACCTCTTTTTTTATGAGTATTAATGCTTTTTTTGCTTTTATCCTGTAATTGCAGTCGACTACTCCTGTCTTCCTGCTCTTTAAAATAACGTAATGACATGACCATTATATTGATTTCTTCTTCTTGTTGGCATGGTAGTGATGTGCGCTTTGCGTGGATTTCAGATGATTCCATTAATTCAGATTTGTGTGGACTAACACATTCAACTTTTGAAGACAATTGTATTGGATCAGAATCTTTTGTAGAGATAATTCCAGATCTCGATGCCTGAGGCAAATGAGAACGATCGTCCCCATTATCTACGGGAGGTTCTACATAAACCACCATGTTATCAAAGCTTTTTCTTTCAGGAGTTAGTTTTTTCTGAAATTAAAAATTTATAAAATAATTTTAATAACATAAAAAAATATAGCTACCCCATAGCAATTAAGAGTATCCTTCTACTTATAATTTGTGTGTTGCAAGTCTATCTGTTTAAAAATAAATTTGAGATAAGAGCCCTTTTCTTTATTATCTTCTTCTTCTTCTTATTGACAGACAAGAGTGAAGAGAGACGTCTTCTATCACTCTTTCTTCCCGAGAACAACAAGAGAGTGGAACAAACTCCCAGAATCAGTAGTGGAGTCCGGATCACTAGAGGACTTCAGGGCCAGAGTGAACATCATCCCCTGGACCCAACCACACCTCAAATAGACAGCAGGAGAACCAGTGTATATAGTTGTAATTAAGAATATTTTATTGTAAATACCATCCAGATTTTCCTGGACTTTTACTTTTGACCAGAGAGGAGTGGCCTCCTGTCTGTTTGAGATGCGCCCGAGTCAATTACACTTTTATAGAGTTCGACTCGTAACCGGGAAGAAGAGAAGAAATTGTTTTAAATGAGGTAGCAATAAACAGTTAGGAAAAAATACTAAAATTTGCACTTATGAATTTTACCATCCCCTTTTCATTGCTTTCTTGCAATATCAAGCTTACTGTTTGTGTCATATATGGGCATATGTATGTAATCAGAATCTTCCATAGATTTTATATCCAGTATATAAAATGGTAAAATATAATTTCTTTTTGGTGTATCCATGGCAACAATCTGCATTTATTTGTTATAAAATATTGCAAAAAGGGGGAGGAAAGATGTCACATATTACCCCAAAATTTGGCTAAAAGTAGAATTTCAATCGCTTGAAGTAGTACCTTTTCTGAAACTGTGTACATATATCATTCAGCAAATCCAATGAAAATCATATGTCTTTCGTCTCATTTTTTTGTAAAATTGCGTCAAAAACTTCGTGTAGAAAAACAGTGTTTGTAAACAGTATATTAATTTCTGGACCGATGGCCGGTCTAGCTATGAAAATACGGATTGTCAAACAGAAAACAGCCCATAAAACATGTAAAAAATAATCTTGATGCTCTTATAAACCATCTTTGAAGGCTAAATTAGCACTCATCTGTCTAAAAATGAATTTTATTACACAATAACTTTCCTATTTGAAAAATCCACAGGGGCCAAAATGCGAAACTAAACTCCTAACTGTGTATTGCTACCTGATAGAATAGTATCTATATTTTAATTTCCGTCGGGTCGTAAAAAGTTTCTATGGTCACATTTTTGTATTTTATCCCTTTAATGGGGGTACCCCTCAATTTACGGTTTTGGGTAGTTACCTTAAAATCCAAAAATATATTTTTTGGTTAAATTTCCCGCTATTTTCGTAAATATTTTCTATGCACATATCATCAAGGATCATCGGAATGATGAAGACATTAATATTATACCATCTCCAAGTAAAACTTTCAAACTTAAAGTTGGCTGTTTTTTAGATAGAAATTTAACGCGTTTTTCTTTGAAAACGAGAAAACATATGATTCAAAAACAGTATTTGACATTTGAGAGGACACAACATATTATTGCGATACTGCATGCAAATTTTGTTTGGCAAATTCCAAACAATTTTGTCAAAAACTCAAAAATAAAAACATCATTTGTATCTTTTTTAATTACGGAAATTTCCTATCCGTCAATCAGCTCCACCATTTATTTTTTCATTCACAATATATCTTTATTTGCAAAACATACAAAAACCAATTTTGGTTGTGGCAAATACATTGACAAACAAACATAATGAAACATAATGAAAACTCGACATTATTATAAGAAATATGATAAAAACAGTTACTGTTCTCCTTTCCTCAGTTCTAATGACTCTTTAATAAAAGAAACAACTGCTTTTACATCATTTGGTGTTGATGGATTAAGTATTATTACGAGTTTATCAGTAAAATTAAGTGTATTAAAATTTACATATTTTTGTATATAATATTTTAGAAAGATTTCTCTTATATTTTTATTTATTTTACAGTTGAAGAAAAAATGAAATTCATCGTCTAAGATATTACATATTTTACATTTTCTTTCATTTCGTGGTATTTTGGTATATCGTCCAGTTTCTATGAAGAGACACTGTTCGCTTATTCTTAATTTGGTTAACATTTTTCTTGTCCCTTTACTTGGGTGTGATAGGTAGTATTGCATTTGGTTATTTATATTAGATTTAAGAAATTTATATAGATATATTTTATTATTTTCATTTAAGTTATTTATTTTATCATCAATAACAGTCTGATAATAGTTGATATAACTTTTTTTTAATTGGGGTTTTAACATTTTAGTCTGTTTTAAAGTTTTAGTTTCCTCAATAAGTTTAATGTCAATATTTATATCTTGTGACACATTTTTTGCAAAAGTATACCAAGAGTATGTTCCCTTGGTATCTAAACTTTTAGTTAATTTAAAGGCTTCATTAAGAAGTGGGTTTAGATTTTCATTATTTAATCTAGATAGGTACATCATAGTTTGGGTTTTTATGAAAGTTTCTAATGGCAAAAGTCCTAGTTCATTTCTAACAGCTAGATTTGTTGAGCTTCTTTTTGTCCCCAGTACTTGTTTCATAAAATGTAGCTGGGTTTTTTCTAAAACAGTTTTATCAATAAAATGAATAGCATCTGGTGTTGAGCTATTTTTGTTAGCTCGGAGTTTAGCTCTATAAAATTGAATATAAGTGTCCATATAGCATATTTCACTATTATATGTTAAAATAGGTTTGACCAAAGTTTCAAAAAGGTTGCAAGACACTCTCACAGGAAGTTGTCCAAAGCCTGATGAGTAAGAGTTAATAGCAAATAAAACTTTTCTTGCTTTTTTTGGAAGATCTGAACTACAACTAGTTAGACTGCCATTAGATGTTATAACACATCCAAGGTATTTATATTCATATACTTTATCAAGGTATTTTCCTTTAAATTTCAAAAAGGGTTTATTTATTTTACTTGGGTTATTTTGTAGTATCATGGTTTTAGATTTTTTTGTATTAACTGTTAATTGCCATTTATCACAATACTCAGAGAGATTATTTAAACTATTTTGCAGACCGTTTTCGCTCTCTGATAATATGATTAAGTCATCTGCAAATAGAAGACTTCCTATGTCTGAATTTATAAGTTTTACAGGGGTAGAGTTTGGCTTTTCAAATATCTGACTTAAGTCATTAATAAAAATATTAAATAAAGTGGAGCTTAAAGAATCTCCTTGTCTTACACCTTTATCTATAATAAAATGTTTAGACTCTGAGTTCTTATGTTTGAAAGAACCAAGAGTATGATCGAATTGTGCTTTAATAATGTTAAAGATGTGTTTACCAACTCCTAGTTTACACAATTTATACATTAGTCCTAGCCGCCAAAGAGAGTCAATGGCTTTTTTAAAGTCTATGAAGCAAATATATATTTTCTTTTTATTTTTATGAAGGTATTTATTTATAATAGATTTAAGAATAAATAAGCTATCAGAAGTTCTATGATTCTCTCGAAATCCAAACTGTGAGTGGTTATATTTGGATTCCATATGTTTATTTAGTCTATTATTTAACAATGCACTAAATACTTTTGACAAACAGCTCATTAGAGCAATTCCTCTATAATTATTTAAATCATATTTGTCTCCTGATTTATGAATTGGGATAATATATGATTTTTCCCATAGTTTAGGATAGCATCCAGATTTTAGTATAGCATTGAAAAGTTTTGTAAAAGATTTAAGTGTAACAGGGCTACTGAATTTAATAATTTCATTTAAGATTTTATCAGGTCCTGAAGATTTACCTGTTTTTAGTTTATTTATAACAATTTTAACCTCTGATATTGTAAAAGGTTTGTCAGTGGTGTTTAAATATAACATTTTATCTTCAATGTTTTTAAATTCTGTTTCTATGTTTTTTTTAAATTCTTTGTTGACAGAAGAGCAGTTTCCTTGGTTTTGAAAATGTTTTTCTAGCTCTTCTAAGTTTTTAAATATTTCTTCAGAATTATCTTCATGTTTTGTGGTCTTTTTCATTTCTTTAAGAATTTTCCAATATTCCTCTGAATTATTTTTAAAACAGTTTTCAAGTTTTTTAAAAATATCCGTTTTATATTTAGCTTTTTTTTGTTTTATCATCTTTTTAAAAGTTTTTAGAAGGTTAAAATATCTAGTTTTATATGTTTTATCAAATGGATTTGCTTTAATATTTCTGCCGATGGCATTTATTTGATGTTTTAAATCTGTTATTGCATTATCTGACCACGGTTGTTTATTTTTTGGTTTACTCTTCTTAAAGTTTTTTCTTTTAATTACACATGAATTTTCAGCTAAATTACATAAAATAGTTGTTAGTTTATTTGTTTCATCATCAACACCTCTTTGGTCATTACTGAAGCACAATCAATTTGATAGTTTCGATGTGATTATGTAGATTTTGTAGGAGAAGTTAATTTATTTTTGAGTGATTTGAATATATATAGTAGTTCTTTCGTGTATTTTCTGTAAATAAGTTATATTTTTGTTAATAAAATTTTGACTTTATATAAAAGTTAACCAAATCCTTCGGATAAGAGGTTTTTCCGGATAATGACTATAGTTGACATTGTGTGAAAATACATTGTATGTCAATGTTAAACCTCAGAGCAATTAATATGCATGCAAGTGGTCGGGGGAAAAGTACTATTGAAGTTTCGCAGAGATTTGGTGTGTGACAAGGTAATGCTAAAACCAACTTCTCTTGATATTCTGCTTTCCATGGGCGAATAATCAGTGATGTTATGAGACTTGCACCAGAAGGCAAAATTGGTGCGTCTAAATTAAATTGATTGATTGATTGTTGGTTACTTAAAGTCCAGTGGCAAATATTTCATGCATATTCAGGACGAGAACAAGCTAACAATAAACACAATAGGTAGGTTTTGTCATAATAGAGGCCATTCGGGATGATGATCGGGAAAATTTAGACTGCCACTGGAAAATGATGGGATATTGGATTGGGACAGAAATTTTCCATTGCAACATGCCACCTACGGACCCCTTAAAGAGTTGATGCAAAGGTTTTTAACGTGCAAAGAACGTGACACTCCCTTTACACGAGGCAGCGGATTTAACGTCCCCATTCTGACCGGACGTGACTGCGAACTTGATACATCCCGCACAGCCAAACGGACGCCCAACTTCGTTTTACTGCCGGTCGGGGGAAGACCAAGTGACCATATTTCGTTTCCCCAGTCACCCTTGGGGAAATTTAAATTAGAAACAACAGAAATCCATATATGTGATCAAACTGATCGACATGTAACCTCACAACCTGACACTTTTATACGATCTCGCGCTCAGTTTCTTCCTTGTAGTTTGGATATGAAAACAGGGTTTTTGTGTAAAAGAAAAACCTTTAAAAAAAACCAGAAAACTACGCAAAACTGAGTCCTCTAAACGTGTTAACAGTCTTTTAAGTTGTGATTAATGTGAGTAATCATTTATCCATGCATAACCAAGTACTTATTGAAGTCAACACCTGTGCAATTAGTAAAACAGTCACTGAAAAAATAGAATTTGAACTTGCTGTCAGTTCATTAATAACGATTGTTAGTGATGTGATTTGTTTTTCCATAAGAAAAAGCCTTTCTCATGTAGCACATCCTCTATATATACCGATAGATTTTACCCAAGATTGTCTCTGATGCTTACCAAACTGCCAAACTCCAGAACTAACTAGATATTGTGACACCTTACAACTCAGACACAGTGGGGCCAAGGGATATGAATTATAGAGTTTAGCTCTGAACTCAATTTAGGGGATGCCATATCTGCTGCAGGAAAATTGAAGTCTATATTAAGATTTTCAGAATTACACAAAGGTGTGTCTGAAAATATCAAGGATACATTAAAAGAAGAACAATTACTTCATCCTGCCACCAGTGGTCTTATGAGCTATGTCCTCGTTTTGGTATTTCTATGGAAATGATGCCCGCATAGCTTGTTAATAGATATAGGGAGATGTGGTATGAGTGCCAATGATACAACACACCATTCAAGTCACAATTTATAAAAGTAAACCATTATAGGTCACGGTCCGGTCTTCAACACAGAGCCTAGGCTCAAAAGTTCATTTGATAGTTAATCGATGAAAAATAACACAAAGGCGCTTCTGAACCGTATATTGTCCCTAAAGATAACAAAAATTCGTAAATGTATGGCTATTACAAAATCAATCGTTTCTGTAGCAACATTGGCAGCATTTGGGACTGGCAGTGCAGATACGTCATGCATATGCATATGAGAATATGGGTCACGAACTTTGAACTCACATTTCTTTTGTGTTTCCTATGCAAAGGGAAGACTATATCTGACGAGTTTGACCAAATCATGACGGTATTTACGCTCCAGATAGCATTTGTACTAAAAAAAAACTGTGTTTGCTTTGAACAAACTCTGTCCTGCGCCGAACTTGTTCTTATAAAAAAGGGAAGTGTCTTGTAATGCTAATACGCGTACTGAATCCGCATATGATGACTAAGAGATTGATTCGTGTCCCTATTTTATGAATACTTGAGCTATTGTGTGTCGCTTTTAAAAGTTATATAAGGATCATGACTGAATTTGAATTACAATATTAGAAAATTGGCATTGGATTGTATAATTTTTCATCCTTCCCTTAAAAAATCAATGAGTTAACTTTTTTACCAGGATTATCCTACTAAAAAAATGTTCATGCACCAAACTGACTTTGTTTTACACTCAATTTTTTTTTAAACCTCGCATTCGCCTCGGGTGACTATAGTATATTTTGTGTTATTACTGCTCTGTCCAGACTTTGCAAATACACAATATGTAGTTATCTATAACTCGATACTAATTTTCACAAAATACACAACCTTTAAGATGCAAAATTAAAAACACTGTTTCAGCGCTTGAATTTTGTTTTTTTCAATGATAGAAAAAATATTGAAATAATTTGATAAACTGGTGTTTTATACTTTAGAAAATAATTCTATAATATATTATAGTGAAATACTATACACAATATGAAAGTTTATGGATGTGAAAAGGTCAAGGCCACTTCTTCTTTTGCTATGCCTTAAATGGAAAAAAAATCAGAAGGTTCCAAATCAACGCCATTTTGTAATGGCAGCTCTTCATATAATTAGTCAAATTTGTCGTTTTAACATCGTTTATAGCATATTCTTATGATTGAATCGTTTTTGTAGCATTCTATTGAATAAATATCAGAATATTTCTCCTTTTTGTTCTTGTGTTTGAAATATTGATATTTTTAGGTCTGACCTTTGACCTCAATTTCACAAAATTGTGACCACTCTGGATTTTTACGACCCAACTTTTCTTATTGTACACGTTGTCCTCTTTCCATCGATATATAATTTAGGTGTGTGTTCTTCCGGACCATTAAAGTTTTAAAAAATCAACTCTGGTTGCAGTACTATTAATAGTTAAACAGGTTTGGCATATCTATAATTCTTAATACCTTAATCGTATACATAGATACTTAGAATTATTTTTCTTGGCAATTTTTAAAATGCAATTTCTGTTTCTTGCTTGTTATTTTGAAGTGCAATTTTTTTCGATCAAGCAAATGCGTTTACACTATACAACATTAAAAGAACCGGTCTAATGCCTCGTTCACACGTACATTTTAACCACAGAGGTCGAGTTCACTTGAAACTCTCGAGTTAACTAAATACTAACTCGGGTTTCAACAATACGATTTTACTTGAACCACTCGAGTTAACCCCTCGTACCCTGGTTCTAACCCTCACCGAGCCAGGGTTAAACTCGAGAAACTCTTGAATGACGTCAAACCAATGAGAATATTTTATTTTTTATGCTTGGTCAGGGCCTTACCACATGCCGAGTTCACTTGAAACTCTTCAATCGACTTCATGGTTATTAGATTATCACGTGAACGCACTAGAGTTGATATTCGGAACAACTCTAAGCAACTCTAGGGTAAGGCCCTGACCAAGCATCAAAAATAAAAATATTCTCATTGGTTTGACGTCATACAAGAGTTTCTCGAGTTTAACCCTGGCTCGGTTAGGGTTGGAACCAGGGTACGAGGAGTTAACTCGAGTGGTTCAAGTAAAATCGTTTTGTTGAAACCCGAGTAAGTAAAGTTAACTCGAGAGTTTCAAGTGAACTCGACCCTAGAGTTACTCAGAGTTGTTCCGAATATTAACTCTAGTGCGTTCACGTGATAATCTATTAACTCTGAAGTCGATTGTAGAGTTTCAAGTGAACTCGGCCAGAGTGAATGTAATCATTTACTGGCAGAAAAACCAAGTCCGTGTATAAGTAAAATACGGATAAACCGGATTTTTGTACAAACATTATTTCTGGATACTATCTTATGATGATAAACAAGCTTCTGTCCAAGTTTGGTAGAAATCCAAGATAGTTTAAGAAAGTTATATGATTTTGGCTATTCTTTTTGGACCTTATGGATTATAGCTCTTCATCTTTTATATAAGCTTTGGATTTCAAATATTTTGGCCACGAGCATCACTGAGGAGACATGTATTGTCGAAATGCGCATCTGATGCAAGAAAATTGGTACCGTTAATTTTATTATAAAAATTTCAAAAACTTTAACCACAGAGTGAATATTTGTGGACGCCGCTGACAACGTCGACGACGAAATGTAGGATCGCAGTCTCGTTTTTTCGTCAAAATTCGAAGGCTCGACAATAAAATATTAAATTAGGCACAATAATTAATCTTTTAAAGCCGATAGAAACAGATTTAAACAATTCAAATTTACCAACTTCGTCTTGTTTACCTTCTCAGTCAAAGGGTTCGTTTCTTTTGTTTAATTTCAAATTTCAGCTGGGTTTCCGCCTGTACAACAACAACAAATTGTATATGTCAATCAAGACGCCCCAAGGAGCAGAACAATTTCAGTTTAAATTAAAATGTCTTTAGACTTTACTTTCATTTAATAAGTTGACCATTAAATGTGAATTTTCCACAGGCACTTGTTTCTATTCATGGGAAGGTCGACTATACATATGAATAGTCGACCTTCCCATGAATAGAAACAAGTACCTGTGAAATTTTTCCTTTGATATCCTTCCTGTGTTATTAAAAGTTTTCACTTTTCTTTTCTTTTTTTCATGTTAAGTTCTAGTCACCATTTATAACAATAAATATCTTTTATTAAAAAGTTAAATTTTGGACCAACTTGAAAACTGGGCCCATAATAAAAAAAAAATTAAGTACATGTTTAGATTCAGCATATCAAAGAACCCCAAGAATTCAATTTTTGTTAAAATCAAACTAAGTTTAAGTTTGGAACATTTGGACCTTAATGTAGACCAATTTGAAAACGGATCCAAAAATTAAGAATCTAAATACACGGTTAGATTCGGCATATCAAAGAACCACAATAACTCAATTTTTTTTATGAATTAAAATAAAGTTTAAATTTGGCCCCAAATTCCTAAACTGTTGGGACCAAAACTCCCAAAATCATCCCAACCTTGCTTTTGTGGTCATAAACCTTGTGTTTAAATTTCATATATTTCTATTTACTTATATTAAAGTTAATTGTGCGAAAACCAAGAAAAATTTGAGTTAATTTTTACATGAACAGGTTAATACTAATATAGTGTTATTAACTGGCTGTTTCTGTATTGGCACTGGTATAGATTCAAGGTTTGCTGTATTGGCCTCGAGACCCGTAGGGTCGAGGGCCAATACAGCTGACCGAGAATCTGTATTGGCACTGGTATAGATTCAAGGTTTGCTGTATTGGCCTCGAGACCCGTAGGGTCGAGGGTCAATACAGCTGACCGAGAATCTATACCAGTGCCAATACAGAAACAGCCAGTTCATAACACTTTTATTAAATGATTATAAGAGAATTAAAAACCGGAAGTGAACGTCCCGTATTAGCCCATGGGCCAATACAGCTTTTTTCCCGCTTTTTTCTGTATTTGCCCTGTTTTTTCCGTTTGAAAACATTAAGACATTACAAAACATTGCACATCATTTAACCTGTTTATTTTATGACTTTAATTTAAAAAATATTATACAAATGTTTTTATGCATAACGATACTTCAAGAGTAAAGTAATGGCGTAAGAAAATTGAAAACCGGAAGTGAACGTGGCTAATACGACTTTTTTCCCGCTTTTTTCTGTATTGGCCCTGTTTTTTTCCGTATTGGCCCTGTTCGAAGAGCAATATTAACTCTTGATTTATATCGACAGTGGAACGTTTTTAGTATTGCACATGCTGATTTATCCGTATTAGGGCTTATTTGCTCATATCATTTAATAAATATACTCATAAAAGATACCACACATATATGAGGGGGAGGACAGGGGGGTACCCTTCTCCCTTATCCCACCCCTCTTCTCCTTTCTCCTACCCCTGTTCTCCTTTCTACCATTAGAATAAAACATCTCCTTTTGAGATATTTTTTCTTGAAATATTAGAAAAAAATTTAAAAGGAGAGATATTTTATTTTTTCTCCTTTCTCCAACTTTTTCTCCTTTCTCCCAGCCTTCTTCTCCTTTCTCCTACCCCCTTTCTCCTTTCTCCCACCCCCTTTCTCCTACCCCCTTTCTCCCTGTCTCCCTTACCCCTGTCCTCCCCCTCATATATAGTCAGATCATATGTTTTCGTACGGCTGATATGTACTGTGCTTGCTTTTTCAATAAAAATCGTGACGTCATAATGCATTCTAAATAGAACGAAAACCCACGTGTCAAGGATCATTGTGTACGCTAAATTATACATCACCGATGTTTCTTTCGATATATATGTAGTTTCTATAAACAATAATAGTGCATTGACTTGACATATCAACGATATAAGGATGAGGCTTAGAAACAGGGAAATGCGCGGAGGCTGTGCTATTATTGTCTTTAGATTGCAATCTAAAAAAACATTTTCAATTGTTGTTTGATGCGTTAAGGTTATTTATTTGATTTAAATATCGGGGGAATACCCTTTAAAAAGGCCTCACATCATGCTCGCGGAGAAATATACAACACAATGAAATTTACATTTACCTGTTGTAACCAATACTCGATGGTGAACGAAATCGTTTGAGTATGGACTTAAATATCAACCAAAAGCATAAAACATAATGATTTATAGGTTGCAAATAAATTAAATATGTTTTTTCCAATAATTGCAAAAGAAACAATGTTGAGTCGTTCCACGCGGCATCGTTGTATGCATTTGAAACAAGAACAGGTTGAAGAGGTCGAATGAATAATTCAATATTATTTCGGCAATTTCTATTTAAATATTCATGAGGTATTAAAAGTGATATCGGGTCAGTGACTGTATATGACATAGAAATATACAGTCAACGCATTTTGACTGCTCAAATAGAACGAGTGCAGTATAAAATTATGATATCCAGAAATCAATGCCACTTTGCTTATTTGAATATTATACTAAAGAAATCGGATACGGGTCACGGAAAGTACATTAAAATGATAGGGAATTTTGAAAAACGTGTAATTTTTAATTTTGATTTAAGTGATAGACAGGTTGCCGGGGCAGAAAATGAATATACACAACAATGTACACCATTTAAACGAAACATAATGGCTGTTGTTGCAAAAATACAGGTTCCTGAGCAATTTTAAAAATCGAAGCGAGAAGCTTTTATCATTGCAGTGTAAAATACAGGCTTAAATGGCTGAAGCGTCAAATTTGCAAACTTCATGTTGAAAATTGGTTTACAATGTCATTACAAAAACAGGTTGCCGGGGTGAAATTTGAAACTTGAATTCCCAAAGAATAAGCAAGTCCAAACCTTGTATGTGTAGTCGTTGAACTCTAGGTTCCCACGTAAAGTTAAAATGTCACTATTTCAAGGAGCATAAACTCACGAAAGCACGAAAAATTCACTAAATTCGCGTTCATTGTTTTGATTTTGACCGCCTGACAACTTTACGGAAATGTCAAAGTGATTGTAAATAAGGACTCTGTGACGGGCAACTTATAATATCCGTGTTTTAAAGATTTTAATGATATTAGCCAGTCCAGTTCAAAGTACTATCACGTGGTACAATTCTCATTTACATATTATGAATATTAATTAGCAAAACCACTACTAATTTCTGGCTATGTAAATATGGAATTCCTTGATCTATATATACGATCGACTATAAATAGCATACAGTGTTTCATTGGTTGATCAAACATTACATCATGAATGTTCAATAGGTATGTCATATGACGACAGTCGACGTGAACGGAGTACTTTTTCTATTTAATATTTAATTTTTTTATTTTGGATTAATAGCAGAGCGATATAGTATTTACCTGGTAAGACCCAAATACTTTTTAACACCATGCCGGATGACTTATTCGCTTATAACTTTGAAAAAAAGGGATATATAGTTTCATAAAAAAAAAGACAAAATCAAACAATATCAACCAGCCGAACGAGTGTTATGCAACTGTATATATACATATCCGACTTATTAAATGTATTTTCCGTAGAAAATGGGGTACTAAACCACCCATTTATAAGACATTTGTTTATATATCCGTTATATTGAAAAATTGGGTGAACAACACAAACAAAGATAATACTGGTAAGTAAATGCGACAGTAATTGTGACCCAGCAGTCATGCAATTAACAATAAAGAAGTTCTAAGGAATAACATCGCGACTAACCGTATCTTTTACTTATATATATATAAAAATAGATTTAACCTACTATACAACTTTTGTTTCCGTAAAAGAGTAACAGTCGTCCGAGTTCCATACGGAACGATTGTTCCCGTTGAATACACAATAAACTCTCAGATATAATTTTTGGGATAGATGGAAAAAAAACCTATCTAGAATATATGTAATCAGAATATCAAATTTCCGATGATTCATTTTTTTTTTTATTTCAGTTCAAAAATTTCCTAACGTCAATTAAGGTCAACTATATTTAGTTATTTTATAAATAGAAAGAAGGAGCAATTCGAAGTAGCGATTCGACCTAGTTAGTCACATACGGTTGCTCTATGTTTACTATCAGTGTTTTATTTCATGGTCGTTGGTGGTACTTTATATCTCTGATCATTTTCTTTATTTGGGTCAAGGTTTATACGGTCTTTCGTCCTACTTCTTCAAAATATTTAAAAATATAAAAAGGAAAATCCCCCATACTATTTTAAAACATTTTCTGTATTATTGGAATTTTTAAATTATTAATAGATAATGTTAGCTATAAATAGATATAACTCCAATAGACATTATGGATTTCAAAAATATGACTGATCCAACACAAACCATAGCAACTAGGTAAACATATCGGCTATGTTAAATTATTTTTTATTAAATAAAGCCAATGAATAGTTCGTAGACGTACGTAGTGCTTGTTTGTACAGTTTGGTATATCTTGGGTAATGTTATTCAGAATATAACATGCGCAAAATTATTTAAGATACACGAGACATATGCTGAAATATTTTAAAACTTTATTTTTCAGAGAATATTACATCATAAAGGACAGAATACGAAAGACTTACCTAAAATAAAACATAGTTCGTCAAACAGAAATGTTACTGATATCGGCCCACTGATATCACGTGACGTGGCAGAACTTTACCTGATTGGAAGATACGTAATGTTTTTCGTGTTTAAACTTAGCTCGGTTCTCTGAAACGAACCATAAACAAATTATTCATTCATTATGTAAATGTTTGTGGTTACAAAGTCAAAGGACCAAGAACAGGCGTTTACATGAAAGGCTATATACGTAGCTGCGTTTTGTATCCTCACTCGGCCATGATATTTTTTTTTAACTCAGACTGAGGCTCTAGGAGCGATCGATTGAACCTGGTAAATAATACAACAATAAAATAATTGTCAACCGTGTAACTGCGAGTCAAAAACATGGATACTAGATTTTTTTTTAGTTCAATATTTCATTGTTTCAACCACGGATTTAATATAGACAATAGACAATATTTTATTGGCACAAACGTATTTTATACAATATTAAACTGGTAATGACCGCCGAATATGCAGTATTGTACGAGGGGGGGGGGGGGGGGGGGGGTAGTGTCTATTTACAAATCCTTGTTTTCACTGAATATTTTTCTATGATCTTATCACATACTTTAATAAACATTCTCTTATGGTTGTGGCCTGTTAGCTTTTTCTTGCCTGAAGAGATTTTACGTATCACACTGCATTTGGGAGGACAATAATTTCAGTATTAGCTGAAGGGGACGATTCAAATCAGTTTTCAAAAAATTTAAAAGGTTTGTTGGCACCCCTGGTTCTTATATAAACCACATTTACCAGCTAACAAAAAATCATAACTATTAATATTTGGGAGAAGATGATGACTACAATTAAGCTACATAATGATACATAGTTTCTGCCTTTCAGGCATCCGATGATTACTTGAAAAATAGATATAAGAAGAATATAATTATTATGTGGACATTGACACTAGAGAGATTATCCTTGATGGCAGTACTCATTTTCTTTGATTTTGAACTGATATTTTCTACAATATATAGTTCTGTTATTTTATATACTTCTTTATCATGTTTATTTGATAAAGATAATTTACGTTGTCTGCGGCCAGCTAGCAGTCATCTGTAATATTATATTGCCTTGACGTTTCGTCGTGACCTTCCATATTCCTTGCTTTGAAGTTGATGCAACTGATTTAGGAAACATTTTTTCAGTTAGTCTTCTTTTAAAAAAAACACTGATTCTAATATCATGAATATGACGTCCTTATAAACAAAGCCGTGTCCTAATGAGCACAAAATATGTTTGACACATGCGCACGAACTTACTGTTTATATTAACGTTATTTCCATCGTTATCCTTTAAAATATATACATTTAAGCAGCTAACATAAGTTTTAAATTTTTATTAAATATATTTTTATGAAACAACATATATTTACCCTGCTCGTAGTTTTCAAACTTATCAAATATGAAATGCAATGCACAGACACCTCGAGGAGGAAACGGGAACTGTTACAGCCAAACATTTTTAAGGTATTTTCGTACGCTTCGACCTATAAAAATACTGTATTTGTCCTATTAGAATCGAAATAATTCCTCCATGTCATGCTCTATGTAAAATATTGACAAATATAATGCCTACCCATGTTAAAATGAGCATAGAGCATGACATGAAGGAATTATTTCTTAGTTTAAACATATTTTATTTGCTCAAAGCGAAAAAGGATCAGACACAAGTAAAACATACTTATAAAGTCTTCTCCACAATACAATATATATAACAATACAAATTGAACGTGAGCATACATCATATAATATAAACAACATAAATATAACTTATCTATACTGGAAAAAGTAGAGGGAATGAGGAAAGAACGACAGAGATTAGGTTGATGATGATAATGATGATGATGTGTGTTTTACCTATGTTGATACTATACTACGAGGAATCGTTTTGATCTCTTTATAAAATTGAATACTTGTTTAACAATTTGCACATTTTGATCATAGGAAAGAGTGTCTCTTCCAAAAACCAGTAGTGTTAAGTCCAAATCGCAGCCTTCGGGAAGCCAGCTGAGACCATTAAACAGAATAGCCCTTTCATTTAGATAGAAAGGACAATCAAAGAAAAAATGGTGCATGTCCTCAATATCTAAACCACATTTACATGTTGGATCAGATATAATGTTAGCTCTAAACAAGTCACAATTCAAGAACGATGCCGAACATCTAAATTGGGTTAATATTATGTTCAATTTTCTTGGACCATATAAATAATGTTTTAAGTTAGATTGATTCTCATTTCGAATGTCGTAGTTTTTTAGTTCTACTTTGAATTTTGATAACGAGTCTACATTTCGAACTGCTATGTTCAAATTATTCCAAAGTTTAATTATTTCTTAAGTATAGTATACCATAGAGTTTTCATGTTAATTGTTGTTTTTTTTTTGCCCCCGCAGATCGATGCTGCGGGTGAATTTCGCGGGAAATGTCGCCGCTATTTATAGATTTGTCTTATGGTATGATGAAATGGTCTTATGATTTAGTGAAATGGTATTATGATATGATAAAATGGCCTTTTGATATGCATGGTGAAATGGTATTATGGTAAGACGAAATTGTCTTATGATATGGTGAAATGGTATTATGGTATGATAAAATTGTATTTTTTCACCATATCGTAAGACCATTTCACCATATCATATTGTCTTACGATATGGTGAAATGGTATAATGGTATGACGAAATGGTCTTATGATATGGTGAAATGGTATTATGGTATGACAAAATGGTCTTATGATATGGTGAAATGGTCTTATGATATGATGAAATGGTCTTATGGTATGATGAAACGGTATTATGGTATGATGAAATGGTCTTATGATATGGTGAAATGGTCTTGTGGTATGGTGAAATGGTATTATGGTATGACGAAATGGTCTTATAGTGAAATCAAATAGTCTACTGGTATATAGATGACACCTCGTTAGCTTGATATTAAAATATGTCTTTATAAGATAGTTATATGACATAATAGTATGACAAAATTGTTCTATGTTGTATCGAGATGATTGTATAGTATACAAATTTATCGTTATAATATACTGTTGTGACAAAATAGTATGACACAAGTTCCTTCATGTTATATTAAGATATCTTTATAGTATAAAATGTATCTTTATGACATATCAATATCACATAATAGTTTTAGTTAAATGACAAATCTGTATGAAAATGTAGCTCCATGTTATATCAAGATGTCTTTATAGTATGAAATAGTATCTTCATAACAAAGTGAAATGGCAGAATTATGGAACGCCGTAGCTGCCTTATGTGTACTTGTTTTTAGATACGCTTATACTTTTCAATATATGCACACAGTTTTTCTATATATGCACATACTTTTTCTCTATATGCACATAGTTTACTTTATATGCACATAGTTTACTTTATATGCACATAGTTTTTCTATATATGCACATAGTTTTTCTATATATGCACATAGTTTTACTATATATGCACATACTTTTTCTCTATACGCACATACTTGTTCTCTATATGCACATCTGTTATTTATTCGTTTTTAATGCGCGGAGTATACGGTTGCACTTTGAATTAAATCGTTTTTCAATTGTGTTCATGTCTCTGGTGGTAACAATGTGTTCTTACAGATGAAATGACCCTATAAGCGCGATTGCAACCGTTCCAGTGCTCGGTTAATACCCTGTTACTTATTCACTTATAATACGTTTGTTGTACGTTGCACCTTTTAAAACAAAAATTCAATTGTGCCCATGTCTCTTGGTGTAACAATGTGTTCTTAGAGATGAAATGACCCTATTAGCGCGCATGTACCCGTTCCAGCGCTCGGTAATTAACCTGTTACCTATTCGTTACCTATTCACTGATAATGCGTTTGTTGTACGTTGCACCTTTTAGAAAAGGATTTTCAATTGTGTCCGTGTCTTTGATGGTAACAATGTGTTTTAAAAAATGAAATTACCCTATTAGCGCGCATGTACCCGTTCCAGCGCTCGGTTAATACACTGTTACCTATTCACTTATAATATGTTTGTTGTACGTAGAACCTTTTAGAAAAGGATTTTCAATTAAGTTCATATCTCTGGTGGTAATAATGTTTTCTAAGAGATGAAATGACCCTATTAGCGCGCATGCATCAGTTCCAGCGCTCTGTTAATACCATGTTACTTATTCACTTTTAATACGTTTGTTGTACGTTGCACCTTTTAGAAAAGGATTTTCAATTTTGTCCATGTCTCTTGTGGTAACAATGTGTTCTTAGAGATGAAATTACCCTAATAGCACGCATGTACCCGTTCCAGCGCTCGGTAAATAACCTGTTACCTGTTATATAAAATTAAAGTATTTACATGTTTCTGCTTTTGCACATATTTTCCTTGGAGAACCCTGACAGATATGGTTGAAATCAAATATGATGAATAAAAGATAAAAAAATTTGCTCTTCTTAATGAACATTTATCATTGTCATAGAAAATTGTAGATTAAAGCAATGTCCCTATTTTTTGGTGGCAGCTTTGTGACGGTACAGCTTTCTCTTAAATGTGAAATTTACTATTCTAATAAATTCAAACTCTGAATGTTTACACTGCCATTACACATGGAATATTTAAACAAAATCATCCAAAACGTACAAACAAAAATAAGTCTGAACATACTACACTACACATAAAAAGTATTACAAACGTATTATAAGCGAATAGGTAACAAATAGGTAACAGGGTATTAACCGAGCGCTGGAACGGGTACATACGCGCTAATAGGGTCATTCAATCTCTATGATCACATTGTTACCACCAGAGACATGAACACAATTGAAAATCCTTTTCTAAAAGGTGCAACGTACAACAAACGTATTATAAGTGAATAGGTAACGAATAGGTAACAAATAGGTAACAGGGTATTAACCGAGCGCTGGAACGTGTACATACGCGCTAATAGGGTCATCAATCTCTAAGATCACATTGTTACCACCAGGACATGAACACAATTGAAAATCCTTTTCTAAAAGGTGCAACGTACAACAAACGTATTATAAGTGAATAGGTAACGAATAGATAACAGGGTGTCAACCGAGCGCTGGAACGGGTACATGCGCGCTAATAGGGTCATTTCATCTCTAAGAACACATTGTTACACCAAGAGACATGGGCACAATTGATTTTTTTTTTAAAAGGTGCAACGTACAACAAACGTATTATACGTGAATAAGTAACAGGGTATTAACCGAGCACTGGAACGGTTGCAATCGCGCTTATAGGGTCATTTCATCTGTAAGAACACATTGTTACCACCAGAGACATGAACACAATTGAAAAACGATTTAATTCAAAGTGCAACCGTATACTCCGCGCATTAAAAACGAATAAGTAACAGATGTGCATATAGAGAAAAACTATGTGCATATAGAGAACAAGTATGTGCGTATAGAGAAAAAGTATGTGCATATATAGTAAAACTATGTGCATATATAGAAAAACTATGTGCATATATAGAAAAACTATGTGCATATAAAGTAAACTATGTGCATATAAAGTAAACTATGTGCATATAGAGAAAAAGTATGTGCATATATAGAAAAACTATGTGCATATATTGAAAAGTATAAGCGCATCTAAAAACAAGTACACATAAGGCAGCTACGGCGTTCCATACAGAATAGTATGAAAAGGTAGCTCCATGTTGCATCAAAGTGTCTTTATAGTATATAAATTTATCTTAGTGATATAGCAAATTGACAGAGTATTATAGTCAAATGTCGTTATAGTATAGAACATTTGCTTCATGATATATCTTTACCCATAATACTATGGTTATTGTTATCATAAGGCAGCTGTGGCGTTCCATAAATATACATACATGTATATGTGTATATAAGTATTATTTTGATAATAAAAATAAAATAACTCAATTTGAACTAGTCTAATTTTCATTGAGGTCCTCAATCAAAATACATGCATACAGTTTTAAACATTATTACTAAATGGCAATACTTGATAAAGTTTCATGTTCTAACCATAAACTAAGAAAGAAATCAAATTATTCGACTTGCATAGAATATTCAAGAAAAATTTTATAACAATGTTTCTTGAATAATGCCATATTACGACAATTCTTTATTGTGAGTGGTAAATTATTCCATGCCTTGATTGCAGACTAATGATCATTTTTTTATAAATTTGTATTTGGTCTTGGAACAAATAGATCATTATTAATATTAGAGACAGATCGTAAAATTGTGGACTGGTGTTGAAAATCATTAGTATTTAGCATTGCTAATTAAGTAAGCAGGTGATAGTCCATATACATGCAATCAATTACTAAAATGAGTGAAAATGATCGACATAATGAAATGAAATCGTTAGTGGATTAAATGTTTATTATAGACATGAAGGGTAGTCTACAGATTCTCAGCTGATAATTCACAAGGAACAACCATGGAGCTAAGGAAACCGCGCGCTAAGTTCACCGGTTTTATGCGTACCAACATTCGGGTATCTGGGTTAACAACCGGGGGCTATGGGTTTTGTAAGGGACGTGCGTTAACCAATCAAAATCCTAGAAATATACTAAGCCGTACGTCTGGCCAACGTTGGTTTCCATCCTCTAACTTTAGTTGGCCTCAACCAAATGTTATGGAACTTGTTCACATTTGCTTATTAATGAATTAATTGCCACAAAACACAGATAACTTTTTAAAGACATTTATTGGTGTATAAACTCGACCGATTTACTGACAAACAAAGGACTTCTACACACTTAAAAAATTCATCATACGGAATATCAGAGCAGTTGCCTATCGAGATACTTAGGCGTAGAAAAGAGAAACTGCCAATCTTGGAAGATTTGCACGAAAAAAATCTAACAGCATATTTCGTTAAAGGCAAAATTTAAACGGCAAAGAAAAAGTTCCATAGGGTTTACCATGAAAACAACTTGAAGGCCTAAGATGTTTATGTTGGAATATAATGGTCTGACGTCAGTCTATAATGACAATGATTTTTTGAATCTGATAGATGAGTATGACATTTTATTACTAAGTGAAACATGGTTAAATGGTAGTAACTTGATTGATATGAATGATGTTCTAAACATTTCATGTGTAAATAGAGATGCTAATAAATAAACTCATCATAGATACCAGGATTGAAATTTTATATTTACGCCAGACGCGCGTTTTGTCTACAAAAGACTCATTAGTGACGCTCGAATAAAAAAATATAGGTACGAGAAATGAAGGTGGTGTTGCTGTTTTTTGTAAACCATTTCTACAAAAAAGTATTGATTTTTGGTCTTTATGTCTTGACTGTTTAAAAAAATTTGAAATCAAATGAAGAATAAAAATTGTACCACTAAGTTGGGGCTAAGTTCCTGACATACCTCAAGGTTGCGATTGATTTTAGAGGTTATGTCCCAAATCGTTTACGAATTTGGGCTGCAAAAGGGCTAAAAATCTAGGACTTTCTGGTAACTTTGATTATAAGTCTATGGATATATCTATGAAATTGTACCATAAGGTTCCATACCATAAAAGGAAGGTTGGGATTGAACTTGGAGCTACGGCCCTAAATGTTCAGGAAAAGAGTGCCATAAACACATATTAATACCTTGTATACAATTGCGTAGCTCATATTGTCCATCAATTTATGAAAATAATGAATGATTGGTGTTCTAGGATATGATGAATATAACTGTGTATTTAGATTCTAGATATTTGACCATAATGGTTTTTACTGTTCAATTTCAAATTTGTCAGTTTATGACCAAATTCATTTTGTCTCAGAAACCTATGCTGTGTCAAATTTTTACTAGTAATCACAATCCAAATTCAGAGCTGTATATCATCCTTAAATGTAGTGTCAATGCTTGCCCCCACTGTTCAGCGGTCGACCTTTGAGGTCCTATCTAGTTGCGCTAAGCTAAACATTTTATCTGTCTTGTGTACAGGGAGCGTTTCTGTCTATAATTATGAGTGTTAGAATTATTTCCCTATTCGAAACGGAACCAGTAAACCAATTGAATATAAAAATCTAGCAAGTATATATAGGTTCTTCAAAACGGGTTTTACAGAATGAAGAGCGTAAATTGTAGGATAAGGAATAAAATATTAAAATTCAATAGAGCCACGTACATACATATAACCCAATCTTTTGCAGGCAGTGGCATATATTGACCCCTGTTTATAGTAAGACAAACAATTGAAGGTTTTGAAGAGATCGAAATATCCAATGCGAATTCAACGTCATCATACTGGTTAACATTTAAATTAAGACGGCTTTTGGTGAAAAAAAATATGGCTGAATGACTGTGATCATCCCTAAAAGTGCTTTGTCACAGATTCGGTGATATTATACATAAAAATGAATGATTTGTTGTAAATGATATGAGTTTTGTGGAGATGCAAGGATATATTGTTTGAAAAACACGTCAACAAAGCGTAAAAAAATAAGTGACCAAAACAAATATCAGTTTCGTAACAACATGTGCATGAATTATTGAAAGTTCAAACAGGGTCAGTAAGACTTATTGAACGATGTATTTATTTCTCCTTCTGTAGCATTTAGAAAACAACAACAAACGCGACACAACGTTTATAAAATGTTGGTTAGAAAGAAATGCACTCTTATACAGTTATAAACGATGATTTATATATATTTTTAGGCGATAATATGAAATTATACAGACCTAGAAAAATCTAAATGCACGAGTCTGCTATCTATTTATATCTTTTGTTGTGTTTATATCGCGTGTATGGCAATTGGAGGTCTTTGGGGGTCAACTCAACAGTTGATTAGATGGCGTCTTGACTAAAATACATAAGAAACGAAGCTACATATTATCGATCCCATGCTCGGTATATATTTATATTTTATATTTTTTTATAATTCGTATAAATGATTTACATTGTTATAAATCTAATATGAGAATTGAGTCAAATCGGTGAACATAAATTTGACAGCTAGTGTTCCTATAAGTTACGTTGATCTGCGATATAAATTTGTATCTAATAACTTGACCAACCTCATAATATCAGGAAGTCCGTATGCGTTTTTTTTTTTAAAAGTCCTATATGGTCTGGAACACATACATTTATAGATAGAGAGTGAAATAAACGTTCTAGCCAAGTTTTATCTTGAACATATATTTCCATTTATATGTATGGTGTATAGTTCAGTGATTTTTGCCAAAACAGTGCATGTCCTTATATCACGAGAAAACTGAATAATATCCTTGATATAAAAATAAAAGATTTTAAGTCTTCTCAAAATTAGTCATTAAAAATTACCCTCGTATTTTAAATTTTCAATTACCTTAAACTGGAAATCCTATCGTGTGACAAGAAATAAATGTAATTTAAAAAAATCGTTGTTAACATTTATTAATGAAAAGTTTTAGAGATTAAATAAACAGAACAGTTGTAAAATATGATCTTTAATTTTATATAAATTAAGCAGCAATTATCATATGTATCTTTACGGATGAATGGACAAACTACCAAATAAGCCGTCTATAAAGATATGTCTGATAATTACTGCTTTATATAAAATGTCCTATCATATATTTTGTGACCAATTTAATTTTTACAGGTATAAATAAATATATTTAAAAATAATAACTAACATTAGTCAAGGAAGTTGACAGGGAAAAACTATGGAAAGGCCCTTTTATGATAAATGAGTTATTATTATACTATACTGATAAAGTAATCATGAAGTCGTGATTGGGAGATATTTCTACATTTTTCATTTGTTTTTCATGTTTTTTTGTAAAGGAAATTCATTTATTTATTATAAAGATTCCAAAATCCTGACTTTTTAAAGACAGGTTATGAAATGTATGATTTAGTTTTATAAAGTGTGCTACTAATTTCGAAAGTTATAAAAAAAAGATTGATTTTAGATCTATATTTGCTTCTAAAATAATGTCATATTGGTATGGCGTACGGAAAGGGTCAAAAGTAAAAAGAGCAGCATAAGCATATTTTATAGCTTATGCTGCTTTGTAGCATAAGCTATATTCGACGTACCGAAAGGGTCAATATATATTTGTCTGGTTATGCTGCATTTTAATCGCATATGCTATATTAAAAATACTGACTATGCTATATTTTTAAATTGTAGCATATGCTGTACTATTTCAAACACATTAAATAAAGGGTCAAAACTCGAAAGTAGCATAGGCTATATAATCTATTTTGATTGGACTGTATATCTCACTATTGGAAGGCGTGTTTAACGAATCTAGTAAATTGTCATCACTAAAGTCTCCGCCCTTTTACATCAATACTTCTAGAAATGAAATGTATAATACGATCATTTGAAAACAAAAACAAAACTTTTTTAATGATAAAGTGTATTTTGAGAGAATTTTTTTTTTTTAATATTAATATTACATTTTATCAGAGACATGTATACTAAATGTATATATATGTCTCTGATTTTATATAGGTGTGGCGTGGTCAATTACATCTAAGATTTGATGGTCAGTTCTTAATCAGTTTAATGATCTTTCATCTTGATTAATGTGACACTTTATACGATACACTAGTTGCACAGTTGAACTGCAATAGCATTTGCAAGTTTATCCAAATAATCTAAGACCATTAATCAATGCCTTACATAAATTAAGAACATATGTTTATAGCTGGATCTTGTGAGAAACTTTATATTGGTCAGTCGTTTTAAAGAGTTTGAAATAACAAGTTGCATTATATTTGAGAATGAAATAACATGTAGTTTTATAGGGGAATTTATAACTGTGAATATTATCTATACATGTACTGTTACAAGATTAAAGATGTGAACATTAAGTAGACTTAGTTATACATGCAGTTCTAACAGTGACTTTATGAAGAAAGATATGCGAGTGCTAGTTCCCTATATTTATATATAACGGGCAAGATGGAGTTATCGATCCCTGATACATATTCCTGAAAAAATGACATGTAGTTCGACTAGCCTGGGGTCCTGGCTAATCTTGTCAGTATACGACGAGCAGCTAGATTGGGCCGGATCCCAGGCTAGTAGTTCGACACACATACACACACAATAAAGACCCGTTACATATTCATATGTTTTTGCCTGGTGCATATTAGTGGATTTTATCTAACTGGTATCGGGTAGTTTTAAAACAAGCGGCACACATGAACAATAATTTTCTTATATCATCTCTGTCTCGGGTGATGTATTAATCATGTACCCCGCAGAGCCTTCTCGCGAACTAATGTACTGTCATTTCCATTAAAGTTGTATAATACGCTGCACTTGCTATAGAAAACTATGTCATTAATGCTTTATTTGACATGAAAAAAATTCTCAACGATAAATGATTTTAAACTAAATAATCTGTCGGACTACAAACTTCTGAAAGTGGCAGTTAAGCACCTGCAGTGTCATTTAGTAAATGTTCAGATCATAATGATTACATCAATAGGTCTAAGTATAATACATTGAATTCTTCTTTAATTAATTTCATGTGCATTGTATGGTTGTATTAGCGCTGAGCGCGCTTCATACAAAAGTTTCAAAACCTGATAATAAAATTATCAAGACATTATCCAAATAATCTTTGAACTTTTGGCTAAGGCCGAAACACGGACAGATATGCCAGAGACAAAAAAGTACATGCAGCAGGAAAATTTGATTACTGCTTTAAAGTGGGACTAAGTTCATAATTTGATAATACATTATTTTAAAGGTTTTTTTTAAATATTCACTGGCCATAGTACTGGTCTTATATATAAGACATTAACAGGAATATTTTGGGGACTAGTCTTCACTGCTGTCGACGCCAAGTTCTTAATTTGAACAAGAAATATAGAAAAGTGTCGAAACGGGCTATTCCTTAAAATTCTAGAAAACCTGCATCCAGGGAAATTTACTCCATATTTTGAAATGGCCCCAAAATCTAAGTTCTGTCATACGTAATTCTATAGTGTTTTTTTTAAATATTCAGAGCCCTCTGTAACATCCATAAACAAAAAAAGAACACAAAAAAACCAAGAACAGAATTTATAACTAGTTCCTTGAACATCGGCACAAGTAATAAAACAGAGTTTCAGCTTTAGATCGAGAACAAGTTTTGAGCTTTTAGCCGTACAGAAACCAGAAACATGGGGAAAATAATATATCTCATAAGTGAAAAAGTTCGTATATATGTTAACTTTTAACTGTGAACGTAGTTTTTGTGTATTTTGAAGGAAATTAAGTGTAATTTGTTTATACGCTCAATTTAGTTTATTTCATGATATATTTTGGAGTTTAGTATCATTACGTTAAATTCCACTGTACTAGTACATATTTTTGTTTAGGGGCCAGCTGAAGCAAGCCTGTGGGTGCGGGATTTTCTCGTTGTATTGAAGACCCATTGGTGGCCCTCTGCTGTTTTCTGCTATTTTCGTCGGGTTGTTGAAACATTCTCAATTCCATTCTCAACGTTGCAATTAGTTATCAAATGTTTATATATTCATCCTCGTAATAATTACACCCAGATTTATTTTAGACTAATAATGACTATCTGAGATCATTGTAAATTAAAACAATTGAATATAGTAGGGCAGTTGATATTTATCCGGCAGCCAGGACTACATGTCTTATGTCACTTCTTGTGTGCGTGCGTGTGATTGTCTTTTTATTTTTCAGTCATGGCGTTGTCAGTTTATTTCCAATCTATGAGTTTGACTGTTCCTAGCTCTTGTATCTTTCGACCCGCTTTTAAAAAGCTTTTTTTTTTTTGGCAATCTAAAATTGCAAAATTAGCGGCTCAATCTTGTTACTGTTAGTTGAAGTTGTAATCATCCGAAATAAGAATACTAGAGAACAAACACATTATTTGTGGCAGAAAAATTGCCGTTACTGGCATTTACAGAAAGTATACAGTTTTTGGGGTATTCTTCGCTGTTTCTTTTCTTTTTCTTTCCCGCTCAATGTTTTCTTGTTCTTGTGTTTCTGGGTTGAGTTCAAGATCGTAGCAGCTACGTAGCATCAATATCTATGTAGCGTCTAGTCTATAGTCAAAATCTACGTAGCACTACGTAGCTGCTACGATATTGAACTTAACCCGGGTGTTATTCTCAACCTTAATTGTATGAAATTTCACTGTGTGTTTCTTTCATAATTTTTCGTTGTGATATGCTAGTTTCTTGTAATTCTTTTAATTCATGTGTTATCTATATATATTTTTTATGTTGTCTAGAAGTAAACAACCAATAGCATTTTACCTGTTTTTTTGTTGTTGCAAATAAAGCTTAATGGAAATATGGAAACTACATGATTAAAGACACAGAGGTATGGTAGGCTTTTATCTCTCTGCTTTCCAAAGATATTTTCTGATTAATTCAGAAAGGCGTTACTGTTAATCTTGTGGTATGGAATCACAGGCACTTGTCTCAAAAAAAATATTCCTATATACCTTAATATATGTTATATTAAGGTATATAGGAAATTTTTTTTTAGAGACAAGTGCCTGTGTTATATTAAGGTATATAGGAAATTTTTTTTTAGAGACAAGTGGCTGTGTATGGAATGGTTGATTTCGAAATTCCAAAAGATTTTCATTATAGAAAATTTAATAAATTTTTCAAATTCCCACTCCTTCAGTGAGCTGTGTCTGAGTACTTTCCCGTAGTTTCAGTTGAAAAGATTTTTGTAAAAGATTAAAAAAAAATTAAGATAAAATGGTAAAATTGACTATAAAGGGCAATAACTCCTTAAGGGGTCAATTGACTAATTTGCTCATCTGACTTATTTGTAGGCCTTACTTTGCTGTACTTTATTGCTGTTTACAGTTTATCTCTATCTATAATAATATTCAAGATAATAATCAAAAACAGAAAAATTTCCTTAAAATTACAAATTCAGAGGTAGCAACCCAACAACAGGTTGTCCGATTCATCTGAAAATTTCAGGGCAGATAGAGCTTGACTTGTTCATCTGAAAATTTCAGGGCAGATAGAGCTTGACTTGATTCAAGTCAAGCTCTATCTGCCCTGAAATTTTCAGATGAATCGGAGTTGATAAACAACTTTACCCCATGTCAGATTTTGCTCTAAATGCTTTGGTTTCAGAGTTATAAGCCAAAATCTACATTTTACCTCTATATTCTATTTTAAGCCATGGTGGCCATCTTAGTTTGTTGACCGGGTCACCCCACACATTTTTTAAACTAGATACCCCAATGATGATTGTGGTCAAGTTTGATTTGATGTGGCCCAGTAGTTTCAGAGGAGATGATTTTTAAAATTACAAATTCAGGGGCAGCAACCCAACAACAGGTTGTCCGAATCATCTGAAAATTTCAGAGCAGAGGAGATGATTTTTATAAAAGTTAACGCCCGACGACGGACGATGACGGAGTTCAAACAGAAAAAAGCTTAGGCTACCTTAAGAAATATATGAACTATTGTCTTCAAGATTTGTAAACAATTTGCAACTATTTCTAAAACGTTTTGTCAATTTCTTCAATTTATCTTTTTTTACCTCAACACCCTCCTCTCGTTTTCCAGGAAAATCTAATATCATATTACCACAAGGAAATGGTGTTTTCTTGTAAGTAGTACTATCTTGTGTATCAACAGAAATTTCCCCAATAGATTTAACAGTTCTTTGAACATCATCGTAATGGTCCGGCAAGAAAAATGACGACCTTGGGGACAATTTCGATAACTTCCCCTCATGCTTGTCTTCCCCAGGCTTGGCTGCCATCTTGGTTGGCAGGCTGGGTTACCAAACACATTTTTTAACTAGATACCCTAATGATGATTGTAGCCAAGTTTGGTTAAATTTGGCCCAGTAGTTCAGAGGAGAAGATTTTTGTAAAAGTTAACAGACGATGCTTGACGACGGATGCTTGACGACGGACAACAGACGCCAAGTGATGAAAAAACTGTGTAATCATGGAATGTTCCCATTTTCCCTAATCTATATCTTGGTAAAGAGTGAATCAAATTTCATTTATTAAAATAATTTTTTTAATTATGAATATATACATTTTTAAGAACAAAAAACATCATAAAAATATTATGTTTTCCAACACATCAATACTATACTAACAAATGATACAAAAGTTACAAAGAAGTGGCTACAGCTCATGTGACCATCATAATATAACAAATGAGCCTATAATCGCTAACCTGAATTAACTGTGATCAGAATGTTTCAGGGGGAAATAACACAGTCTTGAAAGCCATTTTAAGTTCTAATTTCTCTATGAGTTTCAGAGAAGATTTTTAATGATTTTTTGTCAAAATAATTATAAGCCCAATTTGCTTATTTTTCAAAATCAGTAAAGGTAATTTGGAAAAATCTGTGCCACCTTATGTTATCTTGTACACTTGTTTTTCTTAAAACTGACTTTTTTTATCCAACTTAGCCTCTTGTTTTGTCTTTTTCAAATAACTGGAAGTCCATAAAATTGTATTCACTTTCTTATGAAATTTGATATCTTTGACACAAATTGTATGGATATAATACCAGATGATGGCTTTATGCTTTTCTGACTTTAGAAAGTAAAAAAAGGGCTAATTCTCATCACAAAAACAGAAACAGAACAGAAATCTAGTATTTAACAAGTATATCATCAAAACTTTAATTCTCGGGATTTGAGTGAATAAGGAAATAAGCTAGAATCGTGAAAATCAAACTTGACCTGTAACTTGTCATATTAAAACAATATATCAAATATCAAATCAATATCTTCAAGCATGAAGAAAAAAATCTGACAGACAGACAGTGCAAACCTAAAGTACCCTTACTTAAATTAACTGAATCATATGAAAATGTGTATGCAGAGCATCAATACTTTTTGCAGATACTTTTAAGATCTGATAGACAGTTTCATAACGGTATATAAGGTACATTTGAATATTTATATTATTTCGGTTGGAAAAACCTTTTTTACTAAGAGGTTAAATTTGACCAAAGCCAGGACCTGAAACAATGGATTCAATCATTATGTCCTTAAAGGTATTGTAATTCTTTAAATGAAGTGGTAGAACAACTTCAAATGTACATGTTGAAACTGAAGGATATTTTCTTTCTTCAGTAAAACCAATTGAGAAGCGAGCATCAAATCCTCCTGTAGGTATTGAGCTGCAACCAGTTATGAATCTAAGAACATCATCCACTTTAACAACACCACCATCATAGGTACACATTCCATCTAAAAAATATATCAATTATGATAAAATATAATCATATCGTTAAATTAAAATTACATTTTTGTTGGACTCACCACTATTAATTAATTGTTGAATCTTCCCACCACTACATACCAAATTAAAGAACCTCAGTGAGCACGCTCACATACCCCACGTCCCTACATTGTCGTTGGAGAAATTAAATAAGCATAAGAAAGGAAAATTGTAAAATAAAAAAAAATTGAATCATAATTTCCTGTCAATATGCACATCTACATAGAATCTCCTTATTATCTACAAAGTTTCATCAAATTCTGTTGTGTGGTTTCAGAGGAGTTGCAATGACAAACTATTGCAGAAGTACATTGAAGCAAATACGTTCAAAGGAGCGTAACTCCTAGAAAAAAAACTGAATCGTAATTTCCTGTCAATATGCACATCTACGTAGTATGTCCTTATTATCTACAAAGTTTCATAAAATTCTGTTGTATGGTTTCAGAGAAGTTGCTATAACGATCTGTTGCAGTAGTACATTAAAGCAAATAAGTTCAAAGGGGCTTAACTCCTGGAAAAAAATTGGATCATAATTTCCTGTCGATATGCACATCTACATATCATGTCCTTATTATCTAAAAAGGTTTTGTGAAATTCTGTTGTGCGGTTTTAGATGAGTTGTGATGACAAGAAACAGAACTGATAGACAGACTAACAGGTGAAAAAAAATATTATTACGTTATTTAATACTAGTATCAAGTTAAATATGTTTCAGACACTAAGGTTCTGATTGGACTATCAACAACCAAGGATTTGTATAGTAAGACTATACAAATCCTTGCAACAACCAAGTTTAACACAACAAAGTTCAACTGTATATCAGCAGAGGTAAATACACATACCTTCACAATCATGCACAAAACTTTCAAAGTTTTGAGCAACATCCTCAGATTTATGCCTAGCATTACTGCCAGTTCTTCCAAATGTGCTGACATCCACCATTCCATGAGGCTCTCGGCAGATATTTTTGGTGGCTTATCACATCTGTGACATAAAATTCTCTCAAGCTGACCTGAAAAATATCAACATGTTGACTGTTGTAAGCATGACGATAGAATCTAGGACTATCATTACGAAAAAAGTTATCCAATTGAAGTAGAATATGCATTATAAATATTTTACATAATGTGATTTTAGTGTTGAAAGATAATACAAATGTGTTCATGTGATATTAAAGATCTGGAAAAATCTAGACTTTTATGACAATTTACTACAGGTATTTTAAACATTGAAAGAGCCGTCTAAATTCAATATTTTATCAATATCTCAATTAATGTTTCTGCATTGCTTGGTAACATTTAGCTATATTTGAGAATAGTTTAATTCTGGATGTATCACGAATTCTGATTGGCTGACGTTGTTCGTTTATCAGCTGATAGACATAATTTAGTCATGTGACCGTGACTTCATCAATGTTTTTTCATGGTTTATTCTCCTGTAAAAATTGGAATTTAGAATTAAATTATAAGAGATAACTGTAATATTCTATATGTCTAATTGAAATAACATAAAAAAAAATGTGATGTACACTTTAAAATTTAGTATTCCCCACATTTTTGATGTTATTTCTTCATAGACAGAAAACATATTACAGAAAGAAATTATAATGTATGGAACATGATGATTAATTAAGAAGACATAGTGATGAAATAAGCTTGAATCACATTTTACCTTGTTTATTTTGTAGTAAAGTTTTTAATCCAACACACTCTGTGCCTTCCCAAAATGCATCAAGCATTGGTTGTTTTCTGAGAATTTCAGGGTTACTCAGTATCAGTGATCTGACTATTGTATATTTTGTCTTTGCATTAAGTATTGTACAAATCCCAGCAGTTTCCAATACATTATTCACTGATTTATCTTCCATGAGATATTCTGGATTATCAGCATCCTGGATATGTAAATATATCCATCGTATGTAAGGATGTACTAAGGTGAAACTTAGAAAGTCAAGAATTTAAAATTGAGGCTATGATTGGAAAAACTACATGTATTTGTTAAGGAGCAAAATAATCTATAAATATTAATGGGTTATGGAGCTCCTTTTTGGGATATTTGAGTTTTAAAAAATGTTCCCCCCCCCCTTTTATGAAAACTTCTCTGGATCCGCCACTAGCTGCTATATCATAAGGGAAAAACAGGAGTTCATATACCCACACAAATCCCAAAACCTCACCCAAGTACATCCTTTAAGACTGAATGTTTTGTACCAAAAAAAAAAATATAAAGTAACCTCCAAAATAAAATACAAAAATAAAGATAAATTTATATAGATGGTAAGTTACAGGGCCAGAATAGCTGTCAAGTCAGCAAATGAAGAATAAAACAAGAATGTGTCCATAGTACACGGATGCCCTGACTCACACTATCATTTTCTATGTTCAGTGGACCGTGAAATTGGGATCAAAACTTTAATTTGGCATTAAAATTAGAAAGATCATATCATGGGGAACATGTGTACTAAGTTTCAAGTTGATTTGACTTCAACTTCATTAAAAACTACTATGACCAAAAACTTTAACCTGAAGAAGGACGAATTAACAACGGAAGAACAGACCAGAAAACATAATGCCCCTCTTCTATCGTAGGTGGGGCATAAAAAGATATTCCATATGTCAATCCTCCAAGTTACAAATTATTGAATTGGCCTTGTAGTTTCAGAGAAGATTTTAAAACTTTGACCAATATGAGACAAGAACTGCCTATAGTAAGAGAGCCGTGGTGTAGTGGTTAGTGCATCGGACTACTAACAAAAAGGTTCCTGGTTCAATTCCCGTCTGGGATGAAAATTTCAGGGACTGAATTTTCGGCTCTCCCTTGACACCATTTGCGAGTATGGTCTTTAGGAAACGATGCTAGTCCGTCGGAAGGGGACGATAAGGTAGCACTCCACAGTTAGGTGTGTAGTTTCGCATTTTGGCCCCTGTGGATTTTTCAAATATGAGAGCTAGTGTGCAATAAAATTCATTTTTGGATAGCTGAGTATTAAAATAGCCTTTGTATTGGGTTTATATGAACATCAAGATTATGTAATGTATGTAATATAGGCTGTTTTCTGTATGACAGTCCGTATTTGCATGTCCCTACCATACATTGGTCCGGCAATTATTGTAATGTTTTTTTCCAACTTTTTATCGCACGAACTTTGTGATTGGATTTTACGAAAAAATGAGGCGAAAGACACCCATTTTTTATTTGATCATTAGGAAGATTTATGAAAACAGTTTCTAAAAAGGTATCACTCAAAGGCATTGAAATTCTAGTTTGATCCAAATTTTGGGGGGATATGTGACATATCCACCCCCTTTTTGCAATATTTTATGGTAAATAAATGCAGAATGTTGCCATGGATACACATAAAAGGAATTAATTTTCACTCTTTTAACTATTGAAAATCAAATCTATGGAGTATACTGATTACATACATATGCACATGTACAACACAAACAGTTAGGTTAATGTATTAGAAATCCAGGAATAGGAGATGATAAAACATTTTGTGGCTCATTTTTGATTTTATTTTCTAACTGTGGAGTGCTACCTTATGGCACATCAGAAAGCACAGAAATGCACTTTTTAAGATAAAATTTACCCCAAATCTTTAGTCTTTAATGTTCTTGTTTTAGTTCTGAAGGTTAAAAATCTGCTAGGAATGCAATTTATGTTTATTTTATTGTTTACTGTCCTTAGCAACCAAATATACACATTTTGGCACTTAGACATGTTGCGGTCTTAAATTTGTACTCCATTAGCTTCGCCATTGTAACCAAAGATTGCGCTTTATATGATATCCTCAGAATGTATCGCTTCATATTTTTGAATGCGAGTAAGTCAAATAAACATTTTTAGTAGGATTTTATATTATAATTTGGCATTAATTAGATTTAATGATGCCAGTACTGCTAGAAATTTATACCCTGCTTGAGAGCTTCTAAACCAAGGTTAGGTATGCTATTTACAGCAAAATTGACCTATAAGTGCTTTCAAATACCTAAAAATTGTACAATTTGTCCTCTTTTAAGGTAATTTTATGATTTTGAATAACATAATGGGAAAAGTTTTAGAAATTTACCCCAAAAATGAGACAGACTTGAAGTTTTTCACTATGATCCAGCATTTATTTTTAAATCACTTTTTGTCGCGTTTCAACATCAACTGCTAACCTTCATAAAATCTTTATTACTGAACCAATTTTAAAAACTAAGGTACCATTTTCATCGTAACAGCTAGTAGAACACAGAAAATATAACAAAAATTGAGGCAGGAGGGGAAAAATTTCACCTTAAGGTAGCACTCCACAGTTAGGTGTGTAGTTTCGCATTTTGGCCCCTGTGGATTTTTCAAATATGAGAGCTAGTGTGCAATAAAATTCATTTTTGGATAGCTGAGTATTAAAATAGCCTTTGTATTGGGTTTATATGAACATCAAGATTATGTAATGTATGTAATATAGGCTGTTTTCTGTATGACAGTCCGTATTTGCATGTCCCTACCATACATTGGTCCGGCAATTATTGTAATGTTTTTTTCCAACTTTTTATCGCACGAACTTTGTGATTGGATTTTACGAAAAAATGAGGCGAAAGACACCCATTTTTTATTTGATCATTAGGAAGATTTATGAAAACAGTTTCTAAAAAGGTATCACTCAAAGGCATTGAAATTCTAGTTTGATCCAAATTTTGGGGGGATATGTGACATATCCACCCCCCTTTTTGCAATATTTTATGGTAAATAAATGCAGAATGTTGCCATGGATACACATAAAAGGAATTAATTTTCACTCTTTTAACTATTGAAAATCAAATCTATGGAGTATACTGATTACATACATATGCACATGTACAACACAAACAGTTAGGTTAATGTATTAGAAATCCAGGAATAGGAGATGATAAAACATTTTGTGGCTCATTTTTGATTTTATTTTCTAACTGTGGAGTGCTACCTTATGGCACATCAGAAAGCACAGAAATGCACTTTTTAAGATAAAATTTACCCCAAATCTTTAGTCTTTAATGTTCTTGTTTTAGTTCTGAAGGTTAAAAATCTGCTAGGAATGCAATTTATGTTTATTTTATTGTTTACTGTCCTTAGCAACCAAATATACACATTTTGGCACTTAGACATGTTGCGGTCTTAAATTTGTACTCCATTAGCTTCGCCATTGTAACCAAAGATTGCGCTTTATATGATATCCTCAGAATGTATCGCTTCATATTTTTGAATGCGAGTAAGTCAAATAAACATTTTTAGTAGGATTTTATATTATAATTTGGCATTAATTAGATTTAATGATGCCAGTACTGCTAGAAATTTATACCCTGCTTGAGAGCTTCTAAACCAAGGTTAGGTATGCTATTTACAGCAAAATTGACCTATAAGTGCTTTCAAATACCTAAAAATTGTACAATTTGTCCTCTTTTAAGGTAATTTTATGATTTTGAATAACATAATGGGAAAAGTTTTAGAAATTTACCCCAAAAATGAGACAGACTTGAAGTTTTTCACTATGATCCAGCATTTATTTTTAAATCACTTTTTGTCGCGTTTCAACATCAACTGCTAACCTTCATAAAATCTTTATTACTGAACCAATTTTAAAAACTAAGGTACCATTTTCATCGTAACAGCTAGTAGAACACAGAAAATATAACAAAAATTGAGGCAGGAGGGGAAAAATTTCACCTTAAGGTAGCACTCCACAGTTAGGTGTGTAGTTTCGCATTTTGGCCCCTGTGGATTTTTCAAATATGAGAGCTAGTGTGCAATAAAATTCATTTTTGGATAGCTGAGTATTAAAATAGCCTTTGTATTGGGTTTATATGAACATCAAGATTATGTAATGTATGTAATATAGGCTGTTTTCTGTATGACAGTCCGTATTTGCATGTCCCTACCATACATTGGTCCGGCAATTATTGTAATGTTTTTTTCCAACTTTTTATCGCACGAACTTTGTGATTGGATTTTACGAAAAAATGAGGCGAAAGACACCCATTTTTTATTTGATCATTAGGAAGATTTATGAAAACAGTTTCTAAAAAGGTATCACTCAAAGGCATTGAAATTCTAGTTTGATCCAAATTTTGGGGGATATGTGACATATCCACCCCCTTTTTGCAATATTTTATGGTAAATAAATGCAGAATGTTGCCATGGATACACATAAAAGGAATTAATTTTCACTCTTTTAACTATTGAAAATCAAATCTATGGAGTATACTGATTACATACATATGCACATGTACAACACAAACAGTTAGGTTAATGTATTAGAAATCCAGGAATAGGAGATGATAAAACATTTTGTGGCTCATTTTTGATTTTATTTTCTAACTGTGGAGTGCTACCTTATGGCACATCAGAAAGCACAGAAATGCACTTTTTAAGATAAAATTTACCCCAAATCTTTAGTCTTTAATGTTCTTGTTTTAGTTCTGAAGGTTAAAAATCTGCTAGGAATGCAATTTATGTTTATTTTATTGTTTACTGTCCTTAGCAACCAAATATACACATTTTGGCACTTAGACATGTTGCGGTCTTAAATTTGTACTCCATTAGCTTCGCCATTGTAACCAAAGATTGCGCTTTATATGATATCCTCAGAATGTATCGCTTCATATTTTTGAATGCGAGTAAGTCAAATAAACATTTTTAGTAGGATTTTATATTATAATTTGGCATTAATTAGATTTAATGATGCCAGTACTGCTAGAAATTTATACCCTGCTTGAGAGCTTCTAAACCAAGGTTAGGTATGCTATTTACAGCAAAATTGACCTATAAGTGCTTTCAAATACCTAAAAATTGTACAATTTGTCCTCTTTTAAGGTAATTTTATGATTTTGAATAACATAATGGGAAAAGTTTTAGAAATTTACCCCAAAAATGAGACAGACTTGAAGTTTTTCACTATGATCCAGCATTTATTTTTAAATCACTTTTTGTCGCGTTTCAACATCAACTGCTAACCTTCATAAAATCTTTATTACTGAACCAATTTTAAAAACTAAGGTACCATTTTCATCGTAACAGCTAGTAGAACACAGAAAATATAACAAAAATTGAGGCAGGAGGGGAAAAATTTCACCTTAAGGTAGCACTCCACAGTTAGGTGTGTAGTTTCGCATTTTGGCCCCTGTGGATTTTTCAAATATGAGAGCTAGTGTGCAATAAAATTCATTTTTGGATAGCTGAGTATTAAAATAGCCTTTGTATTGGGTTTATATGAACATCAAGATTATGTAATGTATGTAATATAGGCTGTTTTCTGTATGACAGTCCGTATTTGCATGTCCCTACCATACATTGGTCCGGCAATTATTGTAATGTTTTTTTCCAACTTTTTATCGCACGAACTTTGTGATTGGATTTTACGAAAAAATGAGGCGAAAGACACCCATTTTTTATTTGATCATTAGGAAGATTTATGAAAACAGTTTCTAAAAAGGTATCACTCAAAGGCATTGAAATTCTAGTTTGATCCAAATTTTGGGGGGATATGTGACATATCCACCCCCCTTTTTGCAATATTTTATGGTAAATAAATGCAGAATGTTGCCATGGATACACATAAAAGGAATTAATTTTCACTCTTTTAACTATTGAAAATCAAATCTATGGAGTATACTGATTACATACATATGCACATGTACAACACAAACAGTTAGGTTAATGTATTAGAAATCCAGGAATAGGAGATGATAAAACATTTTGTGGCTCATTTTTGATTTTATTTTCTAACTGTGGAGTGCTACCTAAACGGTTGACCCGTGTTAAGAGAGAGCCAAATTTCTTGCACGTTTTTAAAGACATCGTTGTAGATTTCGAAAAAGAGCAGGCAAATGCCGCTGCAAGGCAGTACTCCTGCAAGGCAGTACTCACACCCGCAAAGTGGAAAGGGATTAATATAAGTTGCAAAACTTGTTTCCCAATCCACTATAAATAAATGTGTTTAAACTATAGTGACCAGTAACAAAAACTGCATTTGGTGGCCAAGTTTGTTGCCAGTCTATTATGAAATGAGGGATGTTTCAATGAATATAGTATTTACCCTTGAAATAATCTTCTTGCAGTTGGCATCTTCAACACTGTCAATTGTTGCACTGTCCAAACCTTTCAGTCCATAATTGAAAATGCTGGGCTTACTGGTCCTCCTTGGATCAAAATGGTACCAAGCATTTTCCCAAAAGTATGGAAATGTCAATTTACCATTCCCATCATGTTACTTGTCACTTCGTAACCATCACCTGTGTCTGAAAGAATAAATTAAATGTACAGTGAAACATGTCTTAACTGAAACCTTAGTGTAACATAAAGCAGTCTTAACCTAACAACTTTATTTGACCACGAAGTTAAATTTCTTTGTAATTTTATCCCATATAAACTTATCATAGTTAATATGGCTTCTACTTACGATAGCTCCATTTGGAGTTAATGTGTTTATGTCAGTACACCTTTCCTATATTGCCTCTTAACATGTCTGTTTACTCCAGACCTTGGGTCAACTACATGCCAAAGTAATTAATTACATGTCAATTAAAAAAAAAAACACTTTCAAATGTAATTAATTACATCACAATTACATTGGTTTTTAAATGTAATTAATTACATTACAATTACATTACCAATGTAATTAATTACATTTCAATCACTTTAGGATAAAAATAACAAAAAGCTAGAATGAAACTTTTATACGTATGCACTGTTTAACAGCGACAACAATTACACCAATCAAAAATTTCAGTCTCAAGGCTGTTGCTCAGTTTACTTATACATCTGTTTACTCAGGACAAAAATTCAGTCCAAATGTTGTTAACAGATTGTAAATCAATTATAAAAATCCTGCTGATCATTCTACAGAAAGAATAATTTCCTTCAAAAGTCCAGCCGTGTTTATTTTTTTGTCAGAATTACAAAAAGCGCGGTTGGACTTTTAAGAAAATACCGGCTGGCAAATAACCGAAGTATAAGAAAAAGTAAGTGTACGGCTCATGTCAGACTGGACTTTTCAAAGTCAGACTGGAAAACGTCTCAAGTCCAGCTGAAGTCCAGTTGAACTCCAGTTGAAATTTTCGTACGGGGAGTCACCAAGGGCAGGTGCTTAAAGGAAATTAAAGTTAATACATAGAAATATGGATACTTAAACACTTTACAAACAAATAATTTGACAAATAAAAGTGTTTTTTTTTAAATAGTCTAATAAGATATTATAATCAGCAATCTGATTCACAACTACAAAAAAATCTAATCTGGAGCTGTGGAAAGTAAACTGATATGTTTATGCCCCATTAATAGGCATTGTGTTTTCTGACATGTGGGTTCGTTTGTCCGGTCGTCCGTTCGTCCGTCCGTCTGGCCCATGGTCACAGATTACTCTGACTTCCAACGTTGGACGTCAGAGTAATCTCGGACTATTGTCCAGCCTGTCTGGAAAAACAGCCGTTGGACTTCAGAGTAATTTCGGACTACTATCCCGCTTCAGATTAAAGTTTTTGGTCGAGGTAGTTTTTGGTGATTCCAATGCAAATGAAACTTCATACACTTGTTCCCTCTGATATGACTTTCTAATTGACAGCTTGTGATCATGGTGATAAATATAAAGATATAAGGCAAACTTTTCCCCAATCTTTATATGGCATGTATGGTTTAGATTAAAAAGATTCATATATTCATATATTTATCTGTTTTTCATTTTCTAAATTTACTTTTGAATCTACAAAATGTTACTGTGTGTAATTATTTATACAAATTGATTAGAGATGCATTAGAATTAGGAAACAGCTTTTAAAATTATGAGTGCAATTGTATTATTATATATATACTGCATGTGAAACTTTGAAATGTTTTTTTTTTGTAACTGTTTTTATCATATCTTTTATAATTTTGTCGAGTTTTCATTATGTTTGTTTTGTCTATGTATTTGTCATAACTAAAATTGGTTTTGTTTGTTTTGCAAAAACAAAATTAATATTTATAGTATTTATATACTAATGATTTACAGCGGCGTATTAAAAATTCTCATTAGGTGGGGGGGGGGGGGGGAATTGATTGTCCTAAGATGGGACCCGTTCGAGTCCTGCCTCACTGATGCCCTATATAACCAACCATTTTTTTTCAACAAAAAAAGGGGGTCATTTTTATATATAAAATATCTTATATGTAATATTAGATATCTTATCATATACTTAGACTAAATAACATATGAATATTACTGGTTGATAATAACACTAAATTAACGTGAACTACATGCTATTTTTTACATCATAGGCTGCATTTAATATAGCATATGCTGTGTTATTATAGCATATGTTGTGTTAGTTATAGCATATGCTGTATAAATTACAGCATATGCTATATATTATAGCCTAAGCGACATTATTTACAGCATAGGGTACATAAATTATAGCTTAAGCTGTAGTTTATATAGCATATGCTGTATTAATTGTAGCATATGCTGTATAAATTACAGCATATGCTATATATTATAGCCTAAGCGACATTATTTACAGCATAGGGTACATAAATTATAGCTTAAGCTGTAGTTTATATAGCATATGCTGTATTAATTGTAACATATCCGAAATAATTTACTTTTAACCCTTTCCGTACGCCATGTACCTTTCCGTAACGTTATCACACCTTGGCATTCCGGTGTCCTATAGCCATTCTTCCCCCATGCCAATTTTTCCGGGGGGAAAAACTGGATCGATCCAATATTTCCCCCCGGAAAAATTGGCATGATCCAACTTTTCCCCCTCAACGTTATAGGGGGAAAACGAGGATCAGGCCAATTTTTCCCCTTTGCTGCATGATAAGCTAGTTTTCCCCCTTTATAAATTTATAACGTCGGCGACGTCAGTTAGAAATTTTTATCCTAAAAAAAGTGTATACATACAAGTTATATTTATACACACGAAGCACATTCTGATGCAGTGATCACATCCATTCTCATTCGTGAACCCATGGTATCATTGACCTAATGAATACAACTACTTAAACCACGATTTTGACTTTACATGATAAATCTTTTTTGTACCACAAGGTAAAAGTACCAATCAAAGGTATTAATAGAGAAAAATACTCATCGCCTTTAAGCTTTCATTCAGGAGAAGAAGTCCGATAAGGGTGAAACTTCGTCAAACCTAGGGGAGATATGCACCCCCTCTCCAACCAGCATGGGAGACGTGCAGTGGAAACGTGGAAGTACAGGAACTACCTCCATTATTGTGACTCGCTGCACAAGATCTACAAAAATATTCCACCTGCCCTAAAGGTGTATATATAGGGTCGACCACGATCTAGCACTTATGATACAAATATCCACCGGAGTTACACGGACCTGGTAGTAAGTAATAAAAGTCCACCGTACGGCCTCCAAAAATGAAAAAAAAACCAACATATATAGTCGGCTATAAAATGCTCCGACCATACAAATTAGGAAACAAAACAAACAAAACTAACAGGCTTATTGATTACAAAATAATTTACAAAAAAAACATACTCAAACGACATGAACCAATAACAACCACTGTACCCGGTACTAAATGTTCCTTGCTTTGGAATGGGCATTGGTACATAAACAATGTGGTGGCCATAAACTCAACCCTCCCCAATGAACCCAACCTAGGACAGCACACCGCAAGAAAAAAAGTATCAGAACTTTGCAATTGGCTTCACTAAAAATGTTGATACGTTGCACAATAATCACTTACATAAAAACAATAGAAACAAAGCACCGAAATAAAAGTACTCGCAGTTACTGAAAGCTATTTCAAAGCTAGTGAAAATATAGACGGACCAGTGAGCATAGACAGACTGGTAAACATGTGAACAGACGGGTGAATATGTAGACAGACTTGTCGACATATAGACAGACATGCAGTTGAGAATGTAGAAAGACTAGGGGACACAAAAAGAAAGACAGATTAGTTGAAACATATACAGACTGATAAACCTGTAGACAGACTTTTGTTAATGTAAAAGAACTAAAAATTTGTATCTATAAATCTATTTCTAACACTGTTCGGTTTAATTTTCAGACGTGTATATATATACAGTGATATCTATAATATAGGGGGAAAGATTGGCATGGGGGGAAAGTGACTATATGTATACGTATTGTCAAGTTTCCGCGGGGGAAGAATGGCAATGATCTAAAATTTCCACGGGGGGAAATATTCCCGGGGGAAAAACTGGCATGGGGGAAGAATGGCTATATAACAGGGTTAATACTCGGCAAGTTCAGGAAAATACACCTCAATGCTACGTTTTCAGTGAAAAACATTACAAAGTAGTATACAAAACAATTATTTGGATACTGGAAAGTATATTGTGTAAAATAATAATAATACAAAAAAAATATTAATTAAATGCATTTTTAAAAGCTTCAAGCATAATTTAGAAAGTTACTTCAAAAAAAAGTTGACTTTTCCAAACAGTGTTCAATATGAATATTGTTGAATTATTTATTTTGTCGAACTGTCCATATTAAAATATTTTTCTTCTCTGTTGAGGCATATGATATATAAAGATTTCATATTGAATGCACAAAATCTGGGGTCCGACGTCCGTGAACTTTTAAATCTTTGAACTTCTATTTTGGAACCATGTAAAAGGATCAATATATGAATCTGTTAAATTCTCCATTGTTTACACATATGATAAAAAGATCATAACATGTCATTTTTCATATCCAATGTATTATCAGCCCTCGGTCAATATTAGTTTTTCGAGCCATACGGCTCTTGGACTGATATTGAACCTAGGGCTGCCATGATAATACATGCATGGGTTATTAATGAACTCGTGGAGGTCTTTAATGAATTATAAGTCCTCCTTCAACTATTACACAGTTTTAATACGACTAAGATGCCTAATAAAATCAAAATATCACGTACCTTTTCATATTTTCTATACAGCGAATAAAACTTTGAAGGTCTTCCAACAGTCCATCACATTGGGGATATAAAGTGTTCATTCTTCCAACATTCCTCCAGAGGGCATTCAGTTGAATTACATCCATTGAAGTATCATCGCCGTTTAAAGCTCGCACATTGTCATTAACAATTGTTTGAGCGACACGGAGGAAACTATCAAAGTTCGCATCATATGCCATTCTAATAATATAATGAAATCTGTAACAAACGGTTAATTCAATATTATATGTCAGGTATTGTAATATTCTCGTGTGATTTTAGTTGTAGAACATGAAAGTACTGTTGTTTCTTATCTTCAAATTTAGGGATGGTCAAGTTTTACGACATCTTGACAGGATACTTAATGCATGTTAAAATGATTAGATGTCATTAATCCGAGAGCAGAACGGACTTCTCAGCATGACCATCCCTCTGAGACATAATTAGCAAGGATTTACAATCTTTTCCACTAATTAATCTTTAAGTTATCAGTAAAAGTTATAGATCAATTAGGTGGTCACCCAATGGGTCACTTATTGTACCCAGATGTTAACATAGCAGAAAGTAAAATCATAAAAATACTGAACTCAGAGGAAAATTAAAAAAGAAAGTCATCACATGGCAAAATCAAATGATAAAACAAACTAATCGAATGGACAACAACTGTCATATATGATTTATGCACAGATATAAGCAAACGTGACAACTTTTTTTTAACCCTCCCCCTTTTTTAAACTAGCATTTTTTATCAGTTTCAATCATTTTCGTGTTATTCAGTATCATAGTTTATGAGATATGAAAATATTATTTTATAAAACAGAGTGTGCCATATAAATCAAATCAAATATATTTTATTGCTAATCAAAGCGCCCACAAGGAGCAAATCAATCAAATCATGACATACAAATGATTACAAGTGATTCAATGTGACGCAATGTTATAAAAAAATATTTATTAAGGCAAGTAGATGGATACAACAAGCACAGTGTTTAATAATATAACTAGTTAAAGACAAAACAGCCTTTTCAGTTCTACCAGTGATCTTTCCTTCAATTTTGTGTGAAGGTGTTTGATGATTTGAGGAGCAAAATATGATGAAAAAAATTGGGGGTCACCGACTTAGTTTTGTCACTATAGCAACCTCAGTTTCGTGATTTCCCGAATATTAACATAATATGTGCTTGTTTTCTAAACTCTCAAAAAAAAACTTTACATCAAACTTACAAGCATAATTTTTGTTTCACGTTAAACAGTAGATTTGTGTCTATCCAATACAGAGTCAAGAGTTTAAGACTTTTATTGTTTTGATCTTTAGAAATATGATTTATTTCAGTCCCGCCAAAATAAAACGTAAAAATGAAAAACGTTTCGAGTATTAAAAAATATCTACCAATGATTTCTTCGTAAAAATTTCAAGAAGGTGCCATGTGTACTCTTAAAAATAAAGCAAAAAAAGTGAATGTCACCGACCTTTCAAAAAAGTTACGAGTAACTTTCATATTTTTTGTCGTTCGTTTTGAAGAAAATAGTTGTCTTTCTTCAGAAAATTGAATCTGACGTCATAATACAAATTTTCCTTTCTGGTGCACTATTTAAAGAAAATCGGAAATTGGACCGTGAGTTCGAAACCTACATTTAAATTTCTAAGAATAACAACTATATTCACTTACTTTATTTTCTGGTAATACAAGAGATAAAATGCATGTATCAGTATCAAATATTATGATGTTGTTGCCGCACATTATTAATCTTCAGAAACACCATCCATTGTTTCAAATAACCTTTCACGCCGCTTTTGTTAGGACAGTCTATTTTTTCCCTCTGCTCCTCATTAGCCAAATTATTGAAAATAAAAAAAGAAATGAAAGATGGCACTGGCTAACTTACAGACTTTATGACTATATCAGAATAGATGTGTTGGTTTTTTTCTTGTCAATTTCAGAAGTTTGCCCTAACGCACTCATTCGCTACTGTTGACAGACGGACAGACATTATAAGCATAGACAGACTTCTTTATACCATTATTTTTCCCGACTACTTAAGGGCATACGATACAGTTACAGGGAAGGTAATGACGTTGCTAACGTAAAATATTATTTTCGCGACGTCAAACTCTGACATATCGGGAAAAGATGCAATTTTCGACTGATTTTTACCATTCAAACTGATTTAATTTGAAAACGAGTGCATGGAACCCTATTTTTTAAAACAGCAATTTGTTTCATTTTGCAAGGAGATTATGTGACCCAAATTTATAAAACTGTAAATAGCGCAATTTTTTTTTAATTTTGATAAACATGCAGCAAAAAATGACGGTTTTTCTCTATTCATGAACATTTGATAAATATAGAGTTATTTCGGAATTAAGATTGCATTATTTTTAATGATACTTATAAAATACAGAAATTACCGATTATTTAACAAAAACCATTTTGTGTTTATCTTTTAAAACAAAAAAGTTATGTGTTTCTTTCGAAAAAGAAAATACGGACACAAATCTGAATTTTGAGCAAATATACAAAATTTCGACCTTATTTTACTCAAAAAGTAGCACATGAAGGTATATTTTTTATTACATATTTGATTTAATCAGGTAAAAAATAGCCTATTTGCAAATTTTCATCAACTTGTAAATACAGGTTCAAAACTGTATCGTATGCCCTTAAGACGAACGTATATAAATTATTCCATCTAGTTTGTGAATTCATTATGTCTGCGAAATATTTAAGATGAAAGGATGAATTATAATATATGAGTTAAAGTGTTTGATTCTAAAACATTATACGTCTATCATAAAATACAAACCCTTGTATTACTACCTCGCGTGTTTTGATTAAACGAGACAGTAAATATAAGATACAAAAAGTTTTTAATTCAAAAATTAATCTTTGAAAAAAAAATCCGTTGAAAACTACAAAGTAAGATTTCTCCAACAGAATAAAATATAATGAATCTAAATTTCTCATTTTTGAAATTTAGCAAAGACAAGGTTGTTGTCGGCATTGAAAATCTAATTTTGTTATTAATCTTTCCGGTCATTGTAGCTGAGTGTTGCTAAACAGCGGAAACGGAACGGAATACGGAACGGAAACAGTAAACGGAAACAGAAAGAATTAACATCTTTTCTTTTTGTTAATTTTATCTACATAGGCATGTTTTATATAGTATTTCACATGTTCACAAGAAAAAAAAACCCAGAGGAATGAATTTAAAATAAAAGATTTCAAAGCATAAAGTATTGAAATAATTACCAGGAGATGATGAGACTATGTTTTTGAAATATTTTGATAAAGTCATGTGTACGTAGTTCATGCGATTCAGGATAGTCTGTTCGACTTTTCTTTTCTTTTTTAAATTTTGATCAATGTCAATAAGATAGCAACCCAACAACACGAAACAAATCTCTATGGGCCTATAAAAGATTGACATCGGCCTTGATTCTATAAATCGAATGTGAAGTAATAAACTTGGGGGAAATCCTTTGCATCAGTTTTCTTCTTTGTTTTTTTTAATTGCCTTGAAACAAAATTAGTGATGTGGTGTATCTTGTTGCGTTGTTCTGCATTGGTGATTTTCGTTGTATCTTTTCTTGTATAATGGAAAGAAAACCTAAAAGAAACCTAATAGGACAATGGTGTATGGACAAAATTCGATATGGAAACTACAATAGAAACTTGTATATACTTTAGTTTTATGAAGAAAAAAATGACAAAATCTCTCACTATACAAATCCTTTCTCAACATTTACAATACTCAAGGATTTGTATAGTAAATCCTTGCAACACTGATGTATGTTCAGTGTTTGGTATTTACATAGGAAAAGTATTATATCTCCTAGAATTTAAATTAATTAATACGAATTGATGTGCAAAAAGTGGCGAACAATTAGTAGCCTACATGGATATATCCTATTTGCACAGTGCCCTCACGAAGTTTTTCGTAGTCATGTCCCAAGTTTTTCAAAAACAAATTGTTCATGCTACTTTTTAAATATCTTGCTTAATTCTACTCTGAAAATTCAATATCTCTCAAGTAGCCGTGAATTTTGTTTCATAATATTATATTAAGTGAAAATAGTGTCACTAATTCAGTATTCTGTTTTACTATATTTATAGAAGAAAACATCTAGAAAGATAGGCGGAAAATACCAAAGGGTTATTCAAACTCAGAAGTCGAAAACAAACCGTCAACGCCATTACTAAAAAAGAAAAAAAAAGGCCATTACTAAAAAAGAAAAAAAAGGCCAAAAAGACCAAAAGACAAACAGACAAACAATTGTACACAAAACACAACATATAAACTAAAGGCTGAGCAACACGAACCCTACCAAAAACTTGGGGTGATCTCAGCTGCTCCGGAAGGGTAAATTGATTCAGCTGCACATGTTACAACCGTTAACATAGACATATTCATTCACACAAGAGGAATATTGAAATTTGAAAGTTACTTTTAATTTTGGTAGTTTTTAATGATATAGGTGCTATGTCAAGACAACTGAAAACTCATTCTGCTCTGTTCTTTTTTATGACGGAAATGATACTTTATTTCACACTACCCATCTGATCATATTGATGTTTCTATTGGCCATACACCCGATTTTTTTAAGATATCACTGATATCATTTACTTAATAACACCTGACCAGAACAGTGGGCCATTCCAGTTGATTTCTGACAGGTGGGGATGGATGGGGAGATTTATTTTTATACGTATCAGAAAAAAACATCATGAAAAACTACCTATCAGATATAAAAGATTAAGACCTATCAGATGAAGAGTTCCTGTTCATGTTGGGTGGATGGGCTTTCATGGAAAAAAATGACCTATCAGATTTTTTTACTGCAAGGATTGTACCCATCAGAATTTTAAAACCAATACCAGATAATGCATGATACGAAACTGTCTACATTTTAAAGCACCCATCAGATCTGACATAGGCATTTTTGTAACCCCTAAGATGTAATCATTTTTAATTATTTACCGCTGCCAAGACCCTCAGAAGTTTTTTGCGTATAAGTGTACCTGTCAGATGAAAAAAAACAAAATTTCAGCCCCGAGATGTATAAATTTTACACCCCTCAGAAAGGACCATCCACCCCCTTTAGCAGATATTAACTGGAATGGCCCAGTTCCTTGAGATACCCCAGAATCAACGGTCTGTTGGACCTGTTTGATGTTGTTCAATTTACCACGACTCTTTGCTTTCGGAAGCATAGGAATGAGTAAATCCAACATTGCATGTGTTTTACCTGGTTTCCTATAGCTGTTTAATTTTGATTTAAAAGTTTATATGGGGCGTTTTCAAAATATGAAATAAATATATCTGTAAGGTGTTCTTAACGATTTTTTGGCGCAATACATGTTATTGCAACTGCGACATGAACGTAAATATATAAAAAAGAAGATGTGGTATGATTGCCAATGAGACAACTCTCCACAAGAGACCAAAATGACACAGAAATTAACAACTATAGGTCACCGTACGGCCTTCAACAATGAGCAAAGCCCATACCGCATAGTCAGCTATAAATGGCCTCGAAATGAAAATGTAAAACAATTGAAACGAGAAAACTAACGGCCTTATTTATGTACAAAAAATGAACGAAAAACATATAAACAACAACCACTGAATTAAAGGCTCCTGACTTTGGACAGTCACATACATTCAGAATGAGGTGGGTTAAACATGTTAGTTGGATCCCAACCCTCCCCTTAATCTGGGACATGCAGTGGTATAACATAACAACATAAGAACGAACTATAACTAGATTTTTTATTGCTAGCAATAACGGATGGCACCCTCGTCCCCGCCATTGCCAGGCGAGCGGCAGCCATTTTGGAAATTCAAAAGTCAAAGAGTGCATCTACACCTGCAGGTTATCATTTTTGCAAAATTTCATTAAGTTTGGAGCATTTTGAAATTTTGGACAATTTTGCTGTTTCCATGGTTACGGCGGCCATTTTGGAAATTCCAACTTCAAAATGCAACTCCGCACATGCCAGTCACTATTCCTGTAAAGTTTCATCCAGTTTGCAGCACTTAATTTTTTTTGGAAATTTTGAACATTTGTGCTGCAACCATGGTTACAGTAGATAATTCCAAAATTCTAAAAGCAGACATCTCATTGCCACATGTCATGTTATATATCAGTACAGCTTCATTTACTTTGGTGCACTACTCTCTGAGATAATGCTGATTTTATGCATTTTTCCTTAGGGTCAATGCAAAACTTGGCCCTAGTTTCCATGACAACGGCGGCCATTTTGAACTATCCAAATATTGTCTTGACATCTTGGTATACTGGAGAACATTTTCATAAAGTTTCATCCAGTTGGATTTTATAACGAAAGAGTTAGAATTTTTGATATTTTAGCTGTTTCCATGGTAACGGCAGCCATTTTGAAAATTCCAAAGTCAAACTGGAAATCAGCACATGCCAGTTAACATTCCTGTGGAGTTTCTTCCAGTTTGGAACACTTTGATTTTTTTCGCATTTGTGCTGTTTCCATGGAAACGGCGGCCATCTTTTACCATTCCATAGCAAGGTGCACAACTTCAAATGGGGTTCCTCATTATAGTTGAGTTCCATAAACATTGGTCCGTTCAATTCTGAGAACTCGCGCGGACAAAATGTGTGGAAGAAAAATAAAAATAAGAAAAAAAAGAAACGTAGAATAACAATATGTCACCCCAACTTCGTTGAGGGTGCCATAAAAATCAGTTGAAAAGGCTTAACTCACCAAATGGACACAAATACACTTGAAGTGGACGTGGCCGGGTACTTGTACATCCCAACAGCAAAAAGACACTAGGTAGTACTCGCAGTTAACTGACAGCTAGTTCAAAGCCAATAACAACCAACAAAAAATCATGCATCTAAGACGTAACCATTGATGGTACTATAATAATCTAGACGATAACGCATTATGTTGGAGCATACTATATGTTGCAGCATCCTGCAGTGAATGCATGTTTAAGATACTTGAATAGCGGAAATGCACAAATGTCTCCTGTTGTCCATTCATCACGTATCATGCTGGAATTGATGATTGTTGAAAAAATGGTGAATAATAATATGATAGCTGCTAATTCATTTTATATTTTTTTTTAACATTCTATAACCTATTTCGTCTGGCCCTCATACTTTTTATGTATTGAATCAATATTCTAATTTTGTTTTCGTCCATACTTAAGTTATGTCTTTCCAATTTGGATGTAACGGTTTATTTAGTGGTACATTTTTATTTTAGCTGATGTCTTCTTAGTTGATACAATTATAGTGATATATTCATTCAATGTTTTTGATCTGTCATGGTCGTTTTCTGCTAGTACTAAGACCTGCTTTAGTCTTTAGTGGTATACTTTGAGAGTTCTTTTTTTAACTGACCTTGCCCTGCTAAGTGAGCTTTTCTCATCACTTGGCGTTCGTCGTCCGATTTTCGTCTTTGTTAACTTTTACAAAATGTCTCAGTCTCTGAAACTACTAGGCCAAATATTATTGAACATATGTCTTTTAAGGAGTCGCCCGATAGTTTTGGTTAAACTTTGCAACAATTATCATCGTAGTATCTAGTTTAAAAACTTTGTGAAAAACATGTCTAATCTGTCATCGGAAAACTAGCGGCCTAATTTATGTACAATCCATCACAGAAAGGATTTTCGAGCATGCATATTCTGTTGCCATAGTTAATCGTGCTTAAGTTCAAAGGGCACATACCGAAACTATACCGACTACGTCGGAATAATGAACGAAAAACAAATCTGTAACACATAAACAAACGACAATCACTGAATTACAGGCTCCTTACCTAAATGTTCATAACATACTAAATGTATGTTCATATTGAAATTGATAGAAAACCACAAATTGGGAATTTTGTAAAATAAAGGAGGAGGGATAAAAAAAAAAAACATTTTCCTGTCCCCAATAACCTATGACTTATGATACTTTTGCTGAAATTCTCCAGTCATTCAATATTTTACTAAATTCTTCCAACAACACTTTACATACTTTTAACTACGCTCTGAATGCCCGCGATTTCGGGTGTGTTCTAGTATACATATAAAACAGCTCAATCACACAATGTAAAAAAAAAGAAATAATATAAAAAAAAAAGGAAATGATAAGAAAACTCATGTATTTATCTTGCAAACGTGAAAAAAGAGAAAGCAAATTGAATCAACAGTACATTTAACCCACTTTCAACAATTTTCAAAAAAAAACCCAAATGCAGGCGCGTAGCTGCCTATACGCTAACACGCAGTTGCGTGCACATCGATCCGGCATGCAAAAAAAAAATGTCAAAATAAAAATTTATAGATTGAATGTTAAAGGAAACACCTATGTTGTCACTTTTTTAATTGATGAAATATCATTAAATAACGGCATTTGGTTTCAAAATAAAAGTTTCATTGGAGATTATGACAAAATCGGACAGTAACTTGTGTCTTTTACTAGATTTGAATTTGTAATACTCAGTCTAAGACATGTAGTTTTTGGAGCACATATTACAGTGCACGGTTCATCAGTTTGGAATGAGATGTACCAATCGGCATTAGAATTATCAGAACCCCTCGATATCGTTGAAAATATGCCGAGGCGATGTGGTCGACAGACTACCAGAGCCAATCACCCTGCAAACACGCCAAAACAGTACTGGAAAGTCTCATTATTTTTTGCGTTCATAGACCATATGATATGATAAGGGAACTGGAGAGTGGAGTTGCGTCTAGTATTATCAGAAAATCGCACTTTTGCGCTGTATCTGCTCCATCGTGTTGTAAGAAATATAACAAACGAAAAAATCTCAACATTATCTGAGATATACGAAACTGACATGGAATGTGATTTTGACGAATTACAATTGGGAGGTCGCTCGATGCTGAACACGTACGCTGGTTCATAACATCTCGCGAGTGCTACCATGGAGATCTATCAGTTTACTAAGTATGTTGAAAACAAATGTACGATCAACAATGAACGACAGTTACTAGTATTACTGCATATTCATCGGGATTTCAGTGTGAATATTGACAATTAAAGTAATACAGAAGTTTGTTTCTGCCTATAGACCCGAAGAGCAGGTTTTGGACAATTTTGAGTAAATTCTGTATCACAAATATGTGTTGTTAATGTATTACTCTATTCAGAAGATTTATTAATAGTTTTACATTCATAATTTTTTTATAAGTCCTATCTACATATAGCTCCTCTTTTAACAGTCCTATGACCGAAAACCGAAAAAAAAACACATTTTCTGCATAAAAGGGTCCCAAATTTTTTTCGCCTCGCACCGCTCGGCGGTAGTTGCTTGCACATCGTTTCTTTCTAGCTACGCCCCTGAAATGTATTTAAAATGTTCTATCGACATATTACATATAACTATTACAATAATATATCTTCATTATTTATGTACCAAAAGTTATTTCCCTTAATTAGGTCTTTCCACCTTTCCGTGGAAAGACCTATTGAATTTGTTCTGATTATTATTATTAGGTCTTTCCACCTTTCCGTGGAAAGACCTATTGAATTTGTTCTGATTATTATTAGGTCTTTCCACTTTTCCGTGGAAAGACCTATTGATTTTGTTCTGATTATTATTAGGTCTTTCCACTTTTCCGTGGAAAGACCTATTGAATTTGTTCTGATTATTATTAGGTCTTTCCACTTTTCCGTGGAAAGACCTATTGAATTTGTTCTGATTATTATTATTTTTTTTTTTTTTTTTTTTTTTTCTTCCGCCTAATTTTTTTCTTGCGTAGTATTGATGTTTCAAAAGATGTCGCTTAGATATTTGGAATATGATGTCGTATAGTTTATATGCTTTAAAAATTTACAACGACATAACAAAAAACTTTACGTTGTAAGAGTTATCTCTCCAAACACTGTTTTTCTTGTGGCCACTACTCCTTCGCAACCGTAAAAGATTACGACAAATTTATTTTACCAAATCGCTCGTAATATCTTAAGGATTAGGCAATTCATTTGGACTGAAGCTTTCCAGAGACTCCATATGAGAGTTATTTCCCCTTATGCATATGATATAAATGATTTGCATTTCTAACTTGTAAACCATAAGTGATAGAGACATAGGGTCTTTTGATTTAAGGTCCTTCGTCCCAAAAAATGAAAATGAGGTCAAGGTCAAAGGTCAAGGTCATATTCTAAATTTTGATTTTGGCTTATTTTCACCTATTTTCATATATCGTATGACATATCGACAAATAATTTTTCATAAATTGTTAGTTGCGACATGTCCTTACTTGTATATTTTGGTTGAAAGGGTGCGTAGACAATAAATGGGACTTTTTGCCCATCTTAAATTTAGAATTACGCATCAAGTGATATTACTCTTTAACCAAACATATTAAAGACCTAGGGTCTTTTGATTTAAGGTCCTTGGTTTGTGACATTGAAATTGAGGTCAAGGTCATAGGTTAATAGGACGTTCTAGATTTTGACCTTTGCTTTAAATTCATATTAATACATCACAAAGCCATAGGAACTAACATTTTAAACTGATTTTTCATATTTCAATATCAAAATAGATTTTTACTAGTGGAAAGACCTTCAATTGTTCTCTGAACAATTGGTTTTTAATTATTATTATTTTTTTTTTCTTCCGCCTAATTTTGTTATTGCGTAGTATTGTTGTTTAATAAGTTGTCGCTTAGATATTTGGAATATGATATCGTATAGTTTATACGCTTTAAAAATTTACAACCGCGTAACAAAATACTTTACGTTGTATGAGTTATCTCCCCGAACACTGTTTTTCTTGTGGCCACTACTCCTTCGCAACCGTAAAAGATTACGACAAATTTATTTTACCAAATTGCTCGTTACTTCTTCAGGATTGGGATATTCATTTGGACCGAAACTATCCGGAGACTCCATATGAGAGTTATTTCCCCTTATGCATTTGATATAAGTGATATGCGTTTCTAACTGGTAAACCATCTGTGATATAGGCCTAGGGTCTTTGGATTTAAGTTCCTTGGTCCAAAAAAATGAAAATAAGGTCAAGGTCAAAGGTCAAGGTCATATTCAAAATTTTGATTTTGGCTTATTTTCTCTTATTTTCAACTACCGTGAAAGATATTGACAAATCATTTTTACTAAATTGTGAGTTGCGACATGTTGTAACTTATAAATTTTGGTTGGAAGGGTGCGTAAACAATAAATGAGAGTTTTCGCCCATCTTATATTTAAAATCATGCCTAAAGTGATATAACTCATTAACCATACATATTACAGACCTAGGGTCTTTTTATTTGAGGTCCTTGGTTGGTGACCTTGAAATTGAGGTCAAGGTCAAAGGTTAATAGGACGTTCTAGATTTTGATCTTTGCTTTAAATTCATATTTATACATAATAAAGTCATAGGCACTGACATTTTAGATTGATTTTTAATATTTTGATAATAAAATAGATCTGTACTTGTGGAAAGACCCTCAATTGTTCTGTGAACAATTGGTTTTTAATTATTATTTTTTTTTTTCTTCCGCCTAATTTCTTTCTTGCGTAGTATTGTTGTTTCACAAGATGTCGCTTAGATATATGAAATATGATATCGTAAAGTGTATGCGCTTTAAAAACTGACAACTGCGTAACCAAATACTTTACGTTGTAAGAGTTACCTCCCCAAACACTGTTTTTCTTGTGGCCACTACTCCTCCGTAACCGTAAAAGATTACGACAAATTTGTTTTACCAATTTGCTCATTACGTCTTCAGGATTAGGATCTTAAATTGACCGAAGCTATCCGGAGACTCCATATGAGAGTTATTTCCCCTTTTGCATTTGAGATAAGTGATATGCATATGAACTCGTGAACCTTTAGGCGTATAAACCTAGAACCGCTTTATTTGGTGTCCTGGGGTCCCAACTTAAAAAATGAGGTCAAGGTCAAAGGTCAAGGTCATGATC
>JAHUZM010000062.1:60000-136930 GCA_019925275.1 Mytilus edulis
TCAATCAATCAATCAATCAATCAATCTATCAATCAATTGATTAAGCAATTAATAAAAAATCAATCATGTTTCAGAGGGGAAAGACCGTTAACAATTGTTTTTTAAACAATTGATTTATATTGAAAATGTGCACTTTTAACCATTCTAATAAATTTTATGTATCATAAAATGCCTCACTGGCACCCACCCACCCCTTTTTTAGGGTATTTTCTCCCATTATTAGGTCTTTCCACTTTTCCGTGGAAAGACCTATTGATTTTGTTCTGATTATTAGGTCTTTCCACCTTTCCGTGGAAAGACCTATTGAATTTGTTCTGATTATTAGGTCTTTCCACCTTTCCGTGGAAAGACCTATTGAATTTGTTCTGATTATTATTATTTTTTTTTTTTTTTTTTTTTTTCTTCCGCCTAAATTTTTTCTTGCGTAGTATTGATGTTTCAAAAGACATCCCTTAGATATTTGGAGAATGATGTTGTATAGTTTATACGCTTTAAAATTTTACAACGGCGTAACAAAATACTATACTTTGTAAGAGTTATCTCCCCAAACACTGTTTTTCTTGTGGCCACTACTCCTTCGCAACCGTAAAAGATTACGACAAATTTATTTTACCAAATTGCTCGTTATTTCTTCAGGATTAGGATATTCATTTGGACCGAAGCCGTATAGAGATTCCATATGAGAGTTAGTTCCCGTTTTGTATTTGAAATTTTGAAATGTATTTTAAACTGGAAAACCATAAGTGATAGAGACCTAGGGTCTTTAGATTTGAGATCCATGGTCCAAAAAACTGAAAATTAGGTCAAGGTCAAAGGTCAAGGTCGTATTTTAGATTTTTATTTGTCTTTGATTTCCCTATAACTTTTGAATGGTTATAGATACAGAAAATTTTCATAGTGAAAAATGCTTGGTACTTCAAGGGGCAACTTTGTTACATTATGACTGTATTGGTTTTACCATTGTGTAAGGGACATAATCCCCATTGATGGTTTATATTAAGCCATTATTAGGCAAAATTCTTAAACAAAATGTCCTTGACCCATAGGGTCTTTTGCAATGACATTGTGGAGCAATGACCTTGACAAAGGTCACAAGGTCAAAGGACAAGGTCATGTACAAAGGGACAAATTATGTAATTTTGGCACTACTTGAAGAGTTTTATGCGTGTTTGAATGCCAACCAACCAACCAACCAACCAACCAACCAATCAATCAATCAGTGCATGCATGTTTCAAGATAAATTCGCCTATCTCTGCACGTCGGTAATACACCGTCGGATTAACGCCTCAGCTTTCCACACAGTGACAGAGGTAGGATAACTTACACAAGTTCAAAATAAACAATTATGCTTTTGATGTAGCTTGAATCAGATACATGTTTTATATGTCTCTGCTTCGCCTTGAGTACAGTTATCTTGCTTCATGTAATTTATACAATACTTTTTTATTTAGTCTACTAGCGAATATTGCTTGTAAACGTCTTTAATTCCGGAATCAGAACCGACTTCGTATTTAATCGGGTTACACTAATGACTGGACCGAATGACAGGACCGAATGACAGGACCAAATGAAAAATGCTAATAACTTTTTCATTTCTCAAAGGATTGAACTCAAATTTGAAATATAATAAGATTTCATCATTTGATAAATAGATTTAAGAAAAAAAAATAAAAAAAATTGTAAGAAACTTTAGAAAACGTGACATGACCAACTTTGATAATGACAGGACCAACATCGGGAATGACAGGACCAAATAAAAAAGCTAATAACTTTTTTATTTTTCAAAGGAATTATCTCAGATTTTAAATATAAAATGGTATGTCATATTTTGAAACTGAAATGTTATAAAAAATATAAATTTATTTTCAAAAACTTTAGAAAACGTGACATGACCATCGCTGACTGCCAGGACCAATCTCGACAATGACCGGACCAGATGAAATTGCTAATTTTTCTTTTATTTCTCAAAATATTTTTCTGAAATTTGATATATAATAAGATTTTCTCTTTTTATAAATAGATTTAAGAAAAAAAATTAAAAAAATTTGTAAGAAACTTTAGAAAACGTGACATGACCAACATCGACAATGACAGGACAAAATAAAAATGCTAATAACTTTTTTATTTTTCAAAAGAATTATCTCAGATTTGAAACATAAAATGATATGTCACATTTTGAAACATTTATGTTATAAAAAATATAGATTTATTTTCAAAAACTTTCAAAAACGTGACATGACCATCGCTGACTGACATGTTCAGTTCAGTTTCTTGTATATTCCTCCATTAAATGTGGAGCACTACCCAAAGGGTATAGTTTGAGCAACTATTTACACCTTAAAACATAGGGAAACAATTTATTATATTATATACAGATGACTGAATTTGGTTATAATGATCACTAAATAATAGATATCATAATTAATTCATAGGATTGTCATCATAAAGTTTTTAAAAAATATATAATGATTTATATGTGCTAGGGTGTAGGAAAATGTTAAAAAACAACTGCATATACATGTATTTACAAGAATTAAAATGGTCAAAAGTTTAAAATTACTTATAATCATAGCTGAGGGTGCTATACATATATCAGGAATAATAATGAAAATTTCCTGTAAGACTTATGTAAAGTTGTTGGGGTTTGGACATAAATTTAAGGTATAATATATACACAAATTTTCTTTACAGTTTCATTTCTATATGGAGATCTTGTCACTACTCTTTTTAAATTATAACTGATATCTTACAATTTTAAAGGGAAGATTTATTTTTAAAAACTTATAAGCCGTAAAATAGTTGGATGGTATACTATTTGTAAGTAACAATTTTAAGAAGTTTACTTATACTGTACTTGTGATCAGGTTTTTTATCCTTTTTGTGCGCAGCAAGTGCATCTCATAACACATATTTCTAGCCAGAGTTTCAATGTTTTCATACACAGTTGGGTAACAGTTTATGTCCTTGCTAGTACAGTCTATTATGAGCTGCAGTAAATTCCCTTGTTGTTTGATCTTCTTGTATGTTGACGTATCAATTTCATCCATTGTCTGTTCGATTTTTGAGCAGTATTTAGATCTTATTTGCTCTAGTTCTTTGCAGTGTAGAATAAAATGTTCTAGAGCTTCATTTTCCTGTTCGCAAATTGTACACAAAGGGTTAACTTTTGGATCGAACTTAGCTCTTTTGGCTTGGAATATGTACGTTTGAGTACTTATTCTTGCTTTTATTTCTCCTGCCTTTACATCTTTACTATTGTTTTTTACACTTTTCCATATATTGTGAGCTTCATTTAATGGATTGTTCTGTATCTCTATGTATTTAAGTGATGTTTTTTCCATTTTTTCATTATGACATTCATTTTTCCAGTATTCCTTGATCTTTATTCCTACTAGTCTTTTCCATTCCATTTTATTCAGTGGATTTTCTATGTAGTAGCTACTGGATTTCAAATTGTATTTTGATAGAGTTTTTTCTACTCTGTTGATAAAGTCTTTTCCTCTTTGGTCTGAGAATACTATTTGTCGGCGCAGAATTTCACATTCTATGGTTCCTGGATTTCGAACAATATTCATGAAGAAGGTAAGTACATTTTTGTCTAATGTGATGGCAATAGGTTCTGCTCCTACCAGGGTATATACAGCCATATTTGCTGTATTATTTGGAAGTCCTTGAATTTGTCGGAGGATTTTTCTCTCTGCCAGTTCTAGCATATCCTTTTCTTTTGCAAGTAAGTTCATCACCTCAAGTCCGTATATGCTTCTTGGTACTGCATATGTTCTCCATAGCTTGTATGCAACCATGGGTGAGAATCCCCTTCTGACATGTAACCCAGCTCCAAGAAGGCTGTATATTGTTGCCCTTCCGGTTCTTATTCTTTCTGAGATATTTGCACGGTTTTGCTCGTTTCTTTTGATACCTAGATGTTTGGTTTCATTGGTTATATTGATGTCATTGTCTTCAAATTTCAACGTTGATATGTTTGAGCCTTTTGCATTGTATAGAACCGCTTCAGATTTAGTTGGATTGATTTTGACTAGATCTCTGCTCGTATGGTGTTGTACGATGTCTAATATTCCTTGTGCATCTGCAGTACTATTTGCCAGGACAGCAATGTCATCGGCACATGTTGGTGCAGGGACTTGTATATCACCAATACATGCTCCAAGTCCACTTTTTAATATGCTATCAAGTATGACGTTGTTGTAGCATTTATATAGCGTTGTAGATAGTTTTGCACCTTGTTGAATTCCTTGTAGAACCATGACATCTTCTGTACATTGCCCTTCCCATTTAATGAAGCCCTATTTAAGCCACTTTGGAAAGGTATCAAACCTTAATTTTAAAGTAGTCCGTGAAAATGTTTGATTCAGTATATTTTATGAAAATATTTAAAACTACCAAGATATCATGCATGCAAGGGTCGGGCACACTTCAAGAAATGTTTATTTGTTTATTTATTATTACTATCAGGATGGACCCTGCATATACTCAAACATACATGGAAATAATTATTAATGTTCTGAAAATATTAATAAAACAACGACATGAACTATTATGTGATTTTAATTACTGTCATCACAATCTTTATTGGATTTACCAACTAGTTTATGGCTTATGTCACACCTTTTGTTTGTTACCTTATAATTATTTTCAGAAGTGTCAGATTATGACCGGTATTTAATATACAAAATATTTTAAATGAATGAACGAATGATCTTTATTCTCATCAAACTAAATACATAGTTACAGAGAAGATATAACAATGATATATATAAAACATATAAGATATAGCATGTGTGAAATATCAATTACACCAAAGATAAATAAACATATAGTTGTACTAACCAGGAGGATAGACTTTCGCAGAAATAGATTTAATAAAGCTACAAAGTTTCTCATGCTGAGAAGTGCAATATTTTCCAATAAAAAAAATCAAATAACACGGTGGGCGTTCGCAGACCTTACGTTTTCCCCCCCGTTAGCATTTTCCCCTTATCTTCTAAAAACTTTTAAATCATGTGTTTTTAAATTATTATTATTAATTTAAACCAGGATTTCGATAGTAGGAACTATGGTCATTTCACGTTTTCGCAATAAAAAAATCTAGATTTTTTTTAATTGATATATTTTAAATCCGCCATAATTTCTTTTCAAAATTAAAAAGTGAATAGCATTTTTATTTGGTCCTGTCCTTGTCGAGGTTTGTCCTGTCATTGTCAGCGTTGGTCAGGTCACATTACAGCAAGCTTTTAATATTTTTTTCTATGTTATTCCTATCTTTATGTATAAAATGGTTAAATCTGATTATATCTCAAATTTCCACCTGGTCCTGTCATTGTCGATGTTGGTCCTGTCAGTCAGCGATGGTCATGTCACGTTTAAACTTTCTATATTTTTTATAACATTTATTTTTCAAAATATGACATATTATTTTATATTTCAAATCTGAGAGAATTCCTTTGAAAAATAAAAAAAAAGTTATTTGCATTTTTATTTGGTCCTGTCATTGTCGATCTTGATCATGTCACGTTTTCTAAAGTTTCTTACAATTTTTTTTCTTTTTTTTTTCTTAAATCTATTTATCAAATGATGAAATCTTATTATATTTCAAATTTCAGGAAAATATTTTGAGAAATAAAAGAGAAATTAGCAATTTCATCTGGTCCGGTCATTGTTGAGGTTGGTCCTGGCAGTCAGCGATGGTCATGTCACGTTTTCGAAATTTTTTGAAAATAAATTTATATTTTTATAACATTTTAGTTTCAAAATATGATATACCATTTTATATTTCAAATCTGAGATAAGTCCTTTGAAAAATAAAAAAGTTATTAGCATTTTTATTTGGTCCTGTCATTCTCGATGTTGGTCCTGTCATTATCAGAGTTGGTCATGTCACGTTTTCTGAAGTTTCTTACAAATTTTTTTTATTTTTTTTCTTAAATCTATTTATCAAATGATAAAATCTTATTATATTTTAAATTTGAGATCAATCCTTTGAAAAATAAAAAAGTTATTAGCATTTTTCATTTGGTCCTGTCATTCGGTCCTGTCATTCGGTCCAGTCATTAGTGTAACCCTATTTAATCTTAGAAACAGTTGTCGATTTCCGATTTACTTCTACATGCTTTTCGCACGTACAGTTATTATTTCTTACAATCCTCAAGTATAATACTGTATTATAGTTTTAGTTTAGACTCCAAGTAATCGATTAGTATTGAATAGACATCCCCACTCAAAGAAACTGAGATTGCTATCGTCCTACAGATATACAAAAAGTAGGTTAGAATTTACACGAGACACCACAAACAGGACAAAAGACATAAGTCGAAACGAATGAAAGTTTATCGAGTGTACGGCAAATAATACAAAATGTCCGTCACAATATTAACAACAGGGTTGAGTTCAATATTGTAGCAGCTACGTAGAGGCTACATAGCTGCTATCAATATCTATGTAGCAGCTGGTCTATAGCTACACGTTCAATAGTCAAAATCTACGTAGCACTACGTAGCAGCTACGATATTGAATGCTGCCCTGGATAACATATCTAAAAAAAAATGCAAATGAAACATTAACTGGATGCACTTGTTACTGGAAATAGAACTTTTACCTGCTGTTGAACAAAATATTTTATTTTAGGCAAAGATATATTATATTTACTAATTTAGGCACTGGCTATGGTTACTTGTACATGGAAATAAAACAACGGTACCTTGAATGACCGAACAACACTTGTAATGACCGAATAACACTTGAAATTTTAATATTAGCACATATTGGTGACTTCTAAACATTGATTATTATTGATGTATTTTATAACTTATGGGCTTTGCTCATTGTTGAAGGCCGTACAGTGACCTATAGTTGTTAATGTCTGTGTCATTTTGGTCTCTTGTGGACAGTTGTCTGATTAGCAATCATACCACATCTTCTTTATTATATTATAAATGATTTACAGAAAGCAGATAAGTTCATAAAAAACTTTTTAAATTTAGTGTGTACATCCACGGAAATCACAATGGCCCCCATGTTCGATGTACACACTAAATTTTAGATGATCGTTAGGAACTTATCTGCTTTCTGTAAATCAATTTTAATTTTAAAAATACATTGATAATACACTATTTATCTAATAATCAATGTTTAAAAGTTACCAAAATGTGCTAATATTAAAATTTCAAGTGTTATTCAGTCATTACAAGTGTTATTCTGTTAATAACAGTATTATTCGGTCATTCTTGTTACCCATGAAACAATGATAATTTTTTTTTATTATACTGGTTGCAATGAATTACATTGATTTCCCAGTTAAATAAAAACCAATAATTTCAAACATGGTTATTTCACTCTCTGACGTCATACAACAATAGGTGTTGTCAAAACCTCGATAACTGCGGATCAAAACAAATTGTGAATGCGTAGAAAAAAGATATAGTTCCTTAAATGTTTTACAGTAATTTCTTTTTAAAAAAATCATTTGTTAATGTAATGAAAAGAACAACTAATTAAAGAATTCAAATTATATCGAAAAATATTCAACTCGTGACCGAACGACACTGATTATTAACACATGCTCTTCGTGCATGCGTGAATTAATGTGTTGTTTCGGTCACTTGTTGAATATTTTTCTCTATTTGAATTTTTATACGACCGCAAAATTTGAAAAAATTTTCGTCGTATATTGCTATCACGTTGGCGTCGTCGTCGGCGTCGTCGTCGTCGTCATCCGAATACTTTTAGTTTTCGCACTCTAACTTTAGTAAAAGTGAATGGAAATCTATGAAATTTTAACACAAGGTTTATGACCACAAAAGGAAGGTTGGTATTGATTTTGGGAGTTTTGGTCCCAACATTTTAGGAATTAGGGGCCAAAAAGGGCCCAAATAAGCATTTTCTTGGTTTTCGCACTATAACTTTAGTTTAAGTTAATAGAAATCTATGAAATTTTGACACAAGGTTTATGACCACAAAAGAACGGTTGGGATTGATTTTGGGAGTTTTGGTTTCAACAGTTTAGGAATTAGGGGCCAAAAAAGGGCCCAAATAAGCATTATTCTTGGTTTTCGCACAATAACTTTAGTTTAAGTAAATAGAAATCAATGAAATTTAAACACAATGTTAATGACTACAAAAGGAAGGTTGGTATTGATTTTGGGAGTTTAGGTCCCAACAGTTTAGGAATTAGGGGCCAAAAAGGGACCCAAATAAGCATTTTTCTTGGTTTTTCGCACCATAACGTTAGTATAAGTAAATAGAAATCTATGAAATTTAAACACAAGGTTTATGACCATAAAAGGAAGGTTGGTATTGATTTTGGGAGTTTTGGTCCCAACATAATAAGGGGCCCAAAGGGTCCAAAATTAAACTTTGTTTGATTTCATCAAAATTGAATAATTGGGGTTCTTTGATATGCCGAATCTAACTGTCATGACTGTGTATGTAGATTCTTAATTTTTGGTCCCGTTTTCAAATTTGTCTACATTAAGGTCCAAAGGGTCCAAAATTAAACTTAGTTTGATTTTGACAAAAAAATGAATCAGTTAGGTTCTTTGATATGCTGAATCTAAAAATGTACTTAGATTCTTGATTATTGGCCCAGTTTTCAAGTTGGTCCAAATCGGGGTCCAAAATTAAACTTTGTTTGATTTCATAAAAAATTGAATAAATGGGGTTCTTTGATATACCAAATCTAACTGTGTATGTAGATTCTTCATTTTTGGTCCTGTTTTCAAATTGGTCTACACTAAAGTCCAAAGGGTCCAAAATTAAACTTAGTCTGATTTTAACAAAAATTGAAATCTTGGGGTTCTTTGATATGCTGAATCCAAAAATGTACTTAGATTTTTTATTATGGGCCCAGTTTTCAAGTTGGTCTAAATCAGGATCTAAAATTATTATATTAAGTATTGTGCAATAGCAAGTCTTTTCAATTGCACAGTATTGCGCAATGGCAAGAAATATCTAATTGCACAATATTGTGAAATAGCAATTTTTTTTTAAATTAGAGTTATCTTTCTTTGTCCAGAATAGTAAGCAAGAAATATCTAATTGCAAAATATTGTGCAATAGCAAGATTTTTTTTTAATTGGAGTTATCTTTCTTTGTCCAGAATCAACTTAAATCTTTGTTATATACAATATACAATGTATATTCACTTTTTACTACCAACTGATAAATTAAAATAATCTTTACCATTCAGTGATAACAAGCAGTTTTTTTACATCTTATTTCCTTATCTTATCTAAAATGTTTTTAGATAATGTATGTTGGACATTTGCCAGACATGACTATGATGTCATTTTCTATTTTTATTTGCCAATAACTTTATGTAAATAACTTCATTGGAAATTTGCCAATATGAAATGTTGCTGATGAAGTTTTTTTTATTGTTTTATACAATAAACAATGTATATTCACTTTTACTACCAACCAATCTTTACCATTCAGTGATAACAAGCACTTTATTTTACATTTTAATATTTTATGATGTATTTAAAAGAGTAGTTATTGTTGCAAACTCCATTAGAAATTTGAATTGATATCAGTTTTGGAAAAAGGGAAACGGGGATATGAAAAAAGGGGGGGGGGGGGGGGTAAATTTTTCTCATTTCAGATTTCATAAATAAAAAGAAAATTTCTTCAAACATTTTTTTGAGAGGATTAATATTCAACAGCATAGTGAATTGCTAAAAGGCAAAAACAAACTTTTAAGTTCATTAGACCACATTCATTCTTTGTCAGAAACCTATGCTGTGTCAACTATTTAATTTTAGATTTAAAAAGTTTGAAGAAGAAATCTTTAATTGTAAAATTTGTAAAATCTTGACATTTGTTTTGTGTAAAAAAAACCCATGTAATGTCAAAAATTTGATCACAATCCAAATTCAGAGCTGTATCACGCTAGAATGTTTTGTCCATACTTGCCCCAACTGTTCAGGGTTCGACCTCTGCGGTCGTATAAAGCTGCGCCCTGCGGAGCACCTGGTTGGATTAGGTATTCTATAATTATTGATACATTTGAGACTAATTGCCGGTATAAAATGTATACAGGGTTGGTAAGGATCCGATTAATTACGAATTTAACAATAATAATTGAGGCTATGCCATGCAGGGATCTCCATGGCCTGTTTAACGATGGCGCCCCGCCATCGTTCAAATGTCTTGCGCCATTGTTAAATTGTCTTCCGCCATTGTTCAAAACTTCATCGTTTTTTGTAGCCCGACTCCATTTTTTTTTATCAATTAAAATCAAATGCATTGAAATATAGTATTCATTTCGTATATTACAATCAAATTGATACATCGGCGTTTCCGGCTTCTATTCAGATCTCACTGTACAGCGTAGACACGGTTTGTAATGGTGAAAGTTCCTCTATCGTTCAATTTTCATCCATGGAGATCCCTGCCATGGTTACATTGCATTATTGTTACATTAATGCACTTCAATATATATGCTAGATTAAATAAACTTGAACCGTGGCAATTTATAATCTGTACAATCACTGCACACCTCCATTCAAATAGAGGGGAAAAATCATATAGAATGAAATTACTATCACAAAAAAATCTGGACTCGGAAAATGAAAACACTAATTAAACTAGTTTCAACATATCGGCAAATGTTAAAACCAATTGCCTTCACTATTGACTAGTATTTATATGTTTTATTGGGTTTTTGAGCTATGCTAAGTTTGATATGGAAAATTGGAAATTAGAGGTGAACATAAAATCAGTAATGGACGGTAATAAAATCATATTACAAACTCACATGTGCTTCCAACAGAAAAAATGGTTGAAAACAGAAACATTGCACTAAGGATTTTTATGTACAAATCCTTGATCACTCATTTGTGATGGCTGCTTGGCTTTACCAAGATTCGTCGGACTAAGACATACTCCCAAAAAAACATATTGGATTTGTAGAAACTGTAATCATGGTAATATGGCAAATGAAAATTTTGAAAATTGTATGCAGTTTAAAATTCAATTAAGTTTTTAATTTTTATTTTACTAGTCCCAGCGTACATTGACCTGAGTTAATGTAACAATAACGTAATTAATTGGTTCCTCACCCAACCTTGCATTCCGGCAATAAGTCACCAATGTACATGTAACAATAATCATGATAATATTTTTAGCTCGTCTGACCTGAAAGTTTCTCATCACTTGTCGTCTGTCGTCGTTGTCGTCTGTTTACTTTTACAAAATTCTTCTCCTCTGAAACTATGGAGCCAAATTCAACCAAACTTTACCACAAACATCACTTAGGTATCTAGTTTAAAAAATGTGTTCGATGACCCAGCCTACCAATCAAAATGGCCGACATGGCTAAAATTACAACATAGGGGTAACAACATTTTTTTGGCTTATATCTCTGTAACTAAAGCATTAAGAACAAATCTGACGCGATAAAAATGATCATAAGGTCGAGATGTATCGGCTTACAAAATTTCAGACGAATCAGACAACCCTTGGTTGGGTTGCTGCCCTAAAATTGGTAATTTTAGGGAAAATTTGCAGTTTTGAGTTATTATCCTGATTACTATTATCGATAGAGATAAACTTTAAACAGCAATAATGTTCAGCAAAGTAAGGTCTTCAAAAAGGTCAACATGACCAAAATTGTCAGTCGACCCCTTAAGGAGTTATTGCCCTTTATAGTAAATTTTTAACAACTTTTTGTCATTTTTTTTTTATCTTGTACAAAAATCTTCTTCTCTGAAACTACTGGGCCAAATTTAACCAAACTTGGCCACAATCATACTAGGGTATCTCGTTTAACAAAATGTGTTTGATGATCCCGCCTGCCAAACAACATGGCCGACATGGTTAAAAATAAAACATAGGGCTAAAATGCAGTTTTTGGCTTATATCTCTGAAACTAAAGCATTTAGAGCAAATCTTACATGGGGTATAATTAATCTGACAACCCATTGTTGGGTTGCTGCCACTGAGTAAGTAATTTTACAGAATTTCAGTAAATACAGGTGGGCGACATTGTTACATTTCCATGTAACTGTAGCCAGTGCCTTATATTTATCATTGTCTCATGAGTTTTCATGCTCAAGTATTAAGAATGCATTGTGACGTCCCAATTTTCATTGAAAAAGTTATGTAGACATAGTATGAATTCATACCAAACTAAGAAAACATATGATCTTGCAATTCTTGATATATATCATAACAAAGACTATTTTCATATTACCGTCTTTTGACTCTGGATTGTGTTATTTTTCGCCAGGTTATCTTACATATTACCTGTGACCTATTCTGTAGATTCTGCCTCTGTCAGGCGCACCACCATATCATGCATATGGTGGAACTTGAGTATTGCTATATCCCTTCTCAATCGCACCTTAACTACATGATTGATTTTGGAAATGGGAAGTTAAATATATACTTTAAACTATGGGAAATTAAATTATTTGTAAATATATATACATGTACATGTACTCTGCGGTTGGACATTTTTGTACTCCATTAAGTACATGAAGTAAGAGCATATAAAAGAAGTAAAATTAAACTTAGTTATATACAGTGCTTTTGGACATTTGTTGGAAAGTTTACCATTTCTATTGAAAAAGTGATGGACCTAAATATATCATGTATTATGTGCTCATGGCTCAGTTCTTCATTGATTCAGTAATAGGACACAATTTTGTAGATTTATTCTATGAATAATGTTATGTGATACATGTACAGTTGATTTTTTGAATAAGCATACCATTTTATTTATGAGAACATTAAAGATCAAATCAGATATCTCTTAACCATGTTAACTAAACATTCAAAATGTATGTAATTATACATTGTATTTTTTTTACAGGCATTTTCATCTCTTCTGACTCATTAAATTGATCCAGGTTCTTAATAACAGTTGTAGTTGATCTTAAAAGCTGTCCAAAGTTTACTATTATTTGGAACTGATTTAGTTCACATTGTGGTAAGTTAATATACTATAGTCATATATCAGATATTCATGCATTTTCATGTTCATGTAATAGATGCATAATAAAAGATTTAAGATTCATTATAATAAAAGTTGATATAAAACATCAGTGCAAAAGCTGCAATTTAGCATGATCCACAATCAGACAGGGTTATTATCATAATACTGTTTTTATAAATAAAATGAAATCAATGCCATTTTAAATACTATGTTTCATGAATGAGATAAGCTGTTAATTTTTATCCCACATGGCCCAGGTCTAGGTTGAATTTAGATGGCGTCACTTTTATTGTTGTATTTTAGAGTTATACCCTTAACAAATGGAAAAATTGCTGGTTTTTTTCCATTTTTGTTCCCTTTACCTCAGTCAGAGTGTTTTGAAACCATTACAATGCATATTACACACACAATAAATCAAGTTCAAATTTGAGTAGGGTTATGTTTACTGTTCTTGAGTTATGTCCTGTTAGAACATTCTATGCAGGGGCATGGACACATTCCGCATTTATTTTAGTATGAAAAACAGGCAATCACCAAACTGGGTCAAACAATATAAACAAATGCTTACCAGATAAAATCCTTTAAATGAATGGCATATAGGTAGATAGATTAGTTGGAATAAAGAAAAAAAATTACAAATGTAATTATGATGTTTCTTTTTACAGGAATTTTTTACTTCTAACTTGTTGGTGTAACAGAGATTCTTGATAGAATTTAAAGCCGACCTTAGTAGCTGTTCTGAAGTTCAGATTTATTTGCAACTTATATAATTGGCAATGTGGTAGGTTTATATATATTCATGTACTGAACTAAATTGTGTTTCCCCAAGGCATGTTTATATAAAAAAAGGATATGTGGTAGGATTGAGAATGAGACAACTCTGCACGAGAGACCAAATGACTTAGAAATTAACAACTGTAGGTCACTGTACGGCCTTCAACAATGAGCAAAGCCCATACCACATAGTCAGCTATAAAAGAAAAGGCCCCTAAATAACAATGTAAATCAATTGAGAAAACTAAAGGCCTATTAATCTATGTACAAAAAATGAATGAAAATAAATATGGTGAACATAAACAAACAACAACCACTGTACTAGAGGCTCCTGACTTGGGACGGGCACAGATGTCATGACCTTTTTCTGTCCTAGTTAATGACTCAATGCCCCCTTTTCACTTCTTTGGATGACGCCATGGTTTGGTAAATGAATGAAAACAAGAAAATTAAAGAAAGTAGATGTATAAAGTCCAGAATTGGCTTGGGTGTGTCTTTTCTTATTTCTTTATTATTTTCACTTGATGATATTTATTTCGATATCATAATTCTACTCAATCCGGATTAAATAATGAAAATAGTGATTCATATGTTAGTTTAATAAACAAAATGGATGGAAATACTAAATTCTTTGTATGTTTTGATTTTGTCCAGACGCTATTTGTGAAAAGATTTTAAACTTACCTTTTGACTAATTTCTGTGTATTGCATTCAAAAATAGTAATCTGCAGGTAAACTGATTTTTCTTTGTATAAGCCTTCAAAATTATAATTAGGAGCACCCCCATATTGAGTTTTATTTGTTTAGAAAAAAATATCCAACACATGTACAGTGCATATAAATAAACGATAAAAGTACCATCATACCATATTTGCATAGACCTTTTTAATACAAATAAAGGCATGAAATTTAAAAGCTTGAAATATAAAACAATATTTTTTTATCCAACATGTGTACAGCACATGTAAATAAACAATAAAAGTGTCATGCATGGCATATTTACAGGGACCTTTTTAATACAAATATGGGCAGGAAATTTTAAAACTTTATGAAACTTGGGTGAATTGTTTATATCTATCATTTGTGTCTATTACATTTTTTTTTTTTATAAGTTTTAGATTTTATGTATTGGAGTTATGTGATATTGGTCATAAAAAGGGGTGATTTTCCAGTTGTTGGACAATGCAATGAGCAGTTATCGTGTGCTCATGCTGCAGCTGTTTATTTAGTTAAAGTTACCATGGTTACGATGCCCTTTTTGTGTGATAGGGGAAATACTACTAAAACCTGTACATTAAAAAAGAAGATGTGCAACAAAAGATTGATAAAATTTTAATAAAAGTTTACACGAAATATACAGATTTCAACTCATCCTGATATATTATACCCTGCTGATTCCTAAAGTGGATGGTGTGTAAAAATTTAGTCAATCAGTTACAATCTGGTGTTAAAGTTCTAAAATATAAGGGTTCATATATGATGTTAACTGTTCTTGTAATGATATGCACGTAAATTTGCTTCTCGATGTTGAATACTTATCCATCCAACTCCAAATAAATGTTAGAAGCTTAGAATACAACTGAAAATCACTTTACACAACAGACAATATTCAATCCTCTTAATTTTAAGTCTCAATTGAAATGATTTTGGTGTCTCAATAACATGTATACCTTATTTACATATAATCTGAAATGATGATTAAAAAGAGGTATAAGAGCTCTTATCATGATGTGGCCTCTGAAAACTGAAATTCATAAATAGTAAATTCTTTTGAATTTAAAATATTTTGTTTAATTTATAATCTATACGATTAAGTGTAGAAAGTTCTCTTATCATGCTTATAATGTCACTATAACGTCATAAACATTTTTGATATTAATTGTTTATGTTTCTTATTTTGTAGACAATGCCACGTAAAGGTAGAAAACATTATGATTCTAAAAGAAAAGAAAAAAGGGACAAACTGAGAGAGCAAAGATTGAAGCAGACTGGTGAACTGAACCTCATTTGCACAGATAATAAGAGCGTCACCTCTCTAAACTGTCCAAAACAAGTTCAGAGCGTCATCTCTATAAACTGTCCAATAGAACAAAATCAGAGCGTCAACTCTATAAACTGTCCCATAGAACAAAATCAGAGCGTCAACTCTATAAACTGTCCTATAAAACAAGATCAGAGCGTCATCTCTATAAACTGTCCTATTAAACAAGATCAGAGTGTCAACTCTATAAACGGTCCTATTAAACAAGATCAGAGCGTCATCTCTATAAACTGTCCTATAGAACAAGATCAGAGCGTCATCTCTATAAACTGCCCTATAGAACAAGATCAGAGCGTCATCTCTATAAACTGTCCTATAAAACAAGATCAGAGCGTCAACTCTATAAACTGTCCTATAGAACAAGATCAGAGCGTCAACTCTATAAACTGTCCTATAGAACAAGATCAGAGCGTCAACTCTATAAACTGTCCTATTAAACAAGATCAGAGCGTCAACTCTATAAACTGTCCTATTAAACAAGATCAGAGCGTCAACTCTATAAACTGTCCTATAGAACAAGATCAGAGCGTCAACTCTATAAATTGTCCAATAAAACCAGATCAGAGCGTCAACTCTATAAATTGTCCAATAAAACCAGATCAGAGCGTCAACTCTATAAACTGTCCAATAAAACCAGATCAGAGCGTCAACTCTATAAACTGTCCTATAGAACAAGATCAGAGCGTCAACTCTATAAACTGTCCTATTAAACAAGATCAGAGCGTCAACTCTATAAACTGTCCTATAGAACAAGATCAGAGCGTCAACTCTATAAATTGTCCAATAAAACCAGATCAGAGCGTCAACTCTATAAATTGTCCAATAAAACCAGATCAGAGCGTCAACTCTATAAACTGTCCAAATGGAACTGAATTATCTAAATTTACTGACATTAAGCAACCAACAATCAATCAATCTGAGTTAACAAAATCAAAAGAATCTATCAAATTGAAACAATCAATCAGATCAAACAAATCTATCAATGAAACGAAATCTACTAAATCATTTATTTCAAACAAATCAATCAAATTAAGGCAATCATTGAAATCCACAGGTAGATCAAATTTGTTTTCTGAATCGGTTGAAATAAATCTTGAATCTGAAGCAATGGATTTAAATATGGATTCTGAAGCAATGGGTTTAAACATGGATTCTGAAGCAATGGATTTAAACATGGATTCTAAAGCAATGGATTTAAACATGGATTCTGATTCACTTAGACTAAGTTTGGATTCTAAAGCAACTAGAAATTTTTTTAATTTTGAAGCCAAAAATACAAACCTGGATTATGAAGCCAAAAATACAAACCTGGATTATGAAGCAAGGAATTACAATTTGGATTCTGAAGCAATGGAATTGAATCTGGATTCTAAATTAGTTGAAATAAGTTTGAATTTTCAACAAACAAAATTAAATACGGTTTCTGAATCACTAAAATCAAATGTGAATTGTAAAGGAAAATGTGAACTGAAAAAATCTGATTTGCATTATTCAATCCCAGCTGAGTTAGATTATAAAAATACTTCAAGCGACACTAAAATGAAACAAATGAGCATTCAGAAAAACAAAAGATTGAAAAAACTTTTAGATAAAATGAGTATTGAACCTGACAATACACAACTTGATTGTAATTTTAATTTTATTATAGATGTTGAACAAGAGAGTGATGGGTTAAAGATGAATAGTCACAAGAACAAAGGTACATTAACTGAAAACAGTATAGAGGTTAGTCATGTTAGTAGATCAGTTGATAGAAGTTTTGTAGTCCAAGGTAGTTTTCACCAAGGAGATATCCGATTTGGAATTAACAGTGGGAAGCAATGTGTTGCAAACTGTTTATCAGCTCTTGCTCATAGTAAATTTAAAAGTTTAATGGATTGGGATCAGATGTATATAGATAATGTTTTGATTAAGGGAAACCAAATATATAGCAATATTCATGGTGACAATGTTCATCTCCTTGTATCAGACCTACCTGGAATGATAGAAATGTCAGGAAAATTTCTGAAAATATCAAGGAAAGAATCAATAACAGCTGTCATAGATAACTATGGAACTATAGATTTTAGTGAATTTGGAAATTCTTTGCCTTTAGACCAAGCTTTACAAGAATCTTTAATTGACTATGATGCTTGCTTTATATGCGCATATGAGACAACATTTTTAGCCTTGAAACATAATCAAGATTTACTTTTGTTTGATTCTCATGCACGAAACAAGTTTGGCTTACAGGACAGCGATGGTAAAAGTCTACTTTTAAAGTTAAACAATCTAGATCATCTTTATCAATATTGTTGCAACATGATGGCTGGATCAAGCCAAAATCAATGGTTTGAGGTAACGGGAGTCCGTATTTGTATTGAAAACTGCACTGACAATAATGAACTTTTTGAAAGTTATAACCAAGCTAGCACCAGCAACTCTCAACTTTCTGAAAATCAAGAAAAGGAAAACAAAAATAGCCATGAAATTATCAAAACTCAAGAAAATTTAACTATGCATGACCACATATCACCAGAAATACTCAAATCTAACATTTGCAGTAACGAAAGTATTGTCATTGAGAATAATAATGAAGTAAACATTGATGAGGGTATTACAGATATTGAATCTGATGTTGAAATTTTGTCAACAATAAATAATTTTTATGATTTCAAACCTCTGAATACAGATTCAAAGAGGAAGCTCTGTATTATTGCTAAGATTCCAACCAAGAAAATATCCAAAAAGATTACACCAAACATACATAATATGGGACCACCATCTGCCACAAAGACAATCACAGGTGATGGTAATTGTCTTTTTCGAGCCATTTCATATGCACTATCTAATAGACAAGAATCCTTTAGAAATGTAAGAAGGGCAATAGTTGATCATTTGATGACAAATACAGAAATATTCAGGTCATTTTTACAGCCAAGATTTATAACTGTAGAACAGCATATACAAACACTGAACATGGAAGAAAATAATGTATGGGGAACTGAACTGGAAATATTAGCTTGTGCTGACCTTCTTAAAACCGACATTTATACTTTTTATAATGGTACATGGATTAAATATTCTTCATCTCAAATAAACAGCAATAATTGTATTAATGATCAGGCAATTTATCTTCAACATATAGGAGACATGAATCATTATGAAGTTGTCACAAATGTTACTCGAAAGTCAGTCTCTCTAAATCCATTACAATGTAGACAAAGTAATGCAGAAAATTATGAAGTTGACAGGAAATCTGAGGTTACTTCTAAGAAAATGAAAGTTGATGAAAACCAGACAACTGACTCGATATACAATTTCGGAGAATACAATACTGAATCAAAAGTTTTATCTAAAGCTGAAAAAGAAAAGATCAAGTACTGGACAGATGACACATTTAGAGCTAGAAAAACTAATACATTAAAAAGAAAATACTGGGAGAATGAAGGAGTACGTTCCAACAAATTATGTTTAGGCATTAAAAAATATAAAGAAAATGAGACTTACAGAGAGAATTTAATACAAGCAGGTATTCAGAAATATCAAGACAATGAAGATTACAGGAATGCTTTAATAGAATCAGGAATTTATAAGTATAAAGAAGACAAGGGTTACAAAGATGCTTTAATACAATCAGGAATTGAGAAATATAAAGATGACAAGGGTTACAGAGATGCTTTAATACAATCAGGAATTGAGAAATATAAAGAAGACAAGGGTTACAGAGATGCTTTAATACAATCAGGAATTGAGAAATATAAAGATGACAAGGGTTATAGAGATGCTTTAATACAATCAGGAATTGAGAAATATCTAGAAGATCCTGAGTACAGAGAAAAGTTGAAACAAGCTAGTATAGCAAAGTATAAATCTGATGAAAAGCACAAGGAACATGTAAAGCAAATAAGTATACACAAGTATAAAGAAGATGAAAATCACAAGGAACATGTGAAACAAGCAAGTATAAAAAAGTATGCAGATGATGATGCACACAGAATTAAAATTAAACAACACACATCAGTACGTCGTGAAAGTCTTCGGGTAGAAAACAAGCAAATAACTGAGGTAATAAGAAAATTTAAAGATGAAGTTAAGAAAGGTCCAGAATGTGTTTGTGCTTGTTGTTTGAGGTTGTTTTTTGAAAAACAGGTTCAGATCTGCAAGAAAGAGTATTACGATAATTCTATATTTGATTTAGTTACAACAGAGAAATACAAACACAAATGTACAGATGATTGTAAGACAAATTGTGCTTTTGAAGGTACATGTAGAACAAGTCTGTGGATCTGTTATACTTGTCATCGTAAAATGTTGAAAGGTAAAATACCTGCAGACTCCTTTTCAAATAGTCTATTACCAGAAAATGTTCCAGTAGAGTTAAAACAGCTTAATTCAATCGAGCAACAACTTATTGCCCAGAACATCCCTTTCATGAAAATAATGGCTTTACCAAAAGGAGGACAAAAAGGTGTTCATGGACCTGTAGTGTGTGTGCCATCTGATTTGAAAAAAGTAACTTCGATATTACCCCGATCTGAAGATGAAAGTCTATTATTGAAAGTTAAGTTAAAGAGAAAGCTTAGCTACAAAGGATATGACAAATATCAATTCGTAAGACCAAACCATTTAGAGCAAGCTCTTTTGTATTTAAAGGATCAAAACATATGGTATAAAGATGTGGCTATCAACAATGAATGGATTAATCCAATTCCTGAATTAAATGATGATCAAGTAGTGAATGATGAATCTGAATCTGATGATACTGAGCTGGTCAGGGAAAACCAAAAAGAGGAAGAAAAAATTATAACAAAGTCCTCTACAACAAGCAATGAAAAAGAAATTGAAAACGAACCTTTTAGCTACATTGATGATAGATTACGTGGTGTTCAGTTAGATACTTGTTTACAACCTGCTGATATTGGACAAGAGGCTTTAGATTTGTGCTTTGACCAAGTTTTTAACATTGCTCCAGCAGAGAATAATAGTCCTCTTAGTGTTCTCCAAGAATCAGGAATTGAAGCTAAAACTTTCCCTGTACATTTTCCAACAGGTAAAAATACATTTGATGAAATCCGTGATGAAAAACTGACCATTGGAAGGTACTTTAATCTTCGATTGATGAGTGTTGAAAACAGATTTGCAAGGGATACATCCTACATATTTTTCAGTCAATATTTAACAGAACTCAACAGTGTGATTTCAAATGAACAGATATCTCTCAGAAAAGAATGCCCTTTTTCTAAAGAGGGAAAGAAAGTTACTGGAGAAATGCTGTGCAATAAGGAAACCTTGAAAGAGCTGTTTAAAAAAGATGAAGCTATTAAGTATTTAAAACCTATTAGAGGAACTCCCCCATACTGGCAAAGTTCACAGAAAGATATATTTGCAATGATCAGACAGTTAGGTGTGCCAACATTCTTCTGTTCTTTTTCATCAGCAGACTTCAGATGGTCAGAAATTGTTAATACAATATTAAAACAACAGGGTGACATGAGAAATACGGAAAATATGACATGGGATGAAAAATGTAAAGTTCTTTGTAGCAATCCTGTTACAGCTGCAAGAATGTTCAATCATAGATTCCATATCTTTCTAAAGGATGTTATCATGTCAGATGCTGAACCAATAGGGAAAATAATTGACTATTTTTACAGAGTTGAATTTCAACAAAGAGGTTCTCCTCACACCCATTGTTTGTTTTGGGTAGAAAATGCTCCAAAATATGGTGAAGATGACAATGAAGAAGTTATGAGTTTTATTGACAAGTATGTTACATGTGAGATACCAGATGAAAAGGAAGATAAAGAATTACATGACATTGTTATGGAAGTACACCAACACAGCAAAAATCATTCAAAAACCTGTAAGAAAAAAGGAACAGTATGTCGTTTTAATTTCCCAAGACCTCCTTCAACTAAAACATTCATCTCTGAACCATGTAATCCAGATAAGGATACTAAAAAAGACGAAAAAGTAGCAAAAGAAATATTGTCTGGCTTGTGGAAAGTTATAAAAGAGCATGAAGATAAAAACTTAGATGTATCTGAAATTTTCAAAAAGGCAGGTCTTACTCAAGAAAGCTTTGAAAAGTATTTTCGTTTCATCACCAATCGAAACACAGTAGTTCTTAAACGTGAGCCAAATGAAATTTACACCAACCAGTATAATCAACATCTTTTAAGGGCTTGGAATGCAAACATGGACATACAATATATTTTGGATGCATTTTCCTGTGTTGTATACATTATAAGTTACATAAGTAAATCTGAACGAGAACTAGGATTACTCCTCCAACAAACCAAAAATGAAGCTGAAGAAGGAAATTTAAATGCACAACAGACTATGAAAAAAATTGGAACTTCATACTTACACCATAGAGAGGTTAGTGCACAAGAAGCTGTTTTTAGAGTGACTGGATTAAGATTAAGAGAATGTTCTAGGAAAGTAGAATTTATACCTGTTGGTGAAAATCCATGTAGAATGAGCATACCTCTGAAAGACCTTGAGAAACAACAAAGTTATAAATCTTCCAATAGGAAAAGAAGTAATAGTGACAGTGCAGATGAAAATGATGATGAAAATAAAATTTGGATGAACAATTTAGTTGATAGATATAAAGGTAGACCACACATTGATATGTTTATTAAAATGTGCCTTGCAAGGTTCGGTTCTGAATACAGTGTGTTAGGAGAGTCACAGTTACCCCAGAAAATCAATGAAGAAACAACCTTCAAACTTGATGGCAACCTTGGACATATTAGAAAGCGCACAAGAACCTCACCTGCAGTTATCAAATATCCACGTTTCTCACAGGAAACTTCTCCTGAGAAATACTTCCAAAGCATTTTGCAACTCTTTTTAGCATACAGGCATGATGAACAGTTAAAACCTCCACTATTTGATACATATGAAAATTTCTTCACTTGTGGTAGAGTTAAGTTTCCAGGGGATAATACTTTGACTTCTGTAAAGGAATTTGTTATAAAAAACATGGCAGATTTTGTGAAAACTGGTCAAGAGTTAGAGGACGCAGAAAATCAATTGCATGAAACAGATCCAAAAGAAGATGCATGGTGTGAATTATGTCCAGAATCAGAATTGAACAGAAGAGAATGTATTGACGAAGGGAAAGTAACAAGTGTGATTGAAGAAGATTTGTCAGAAGCAACAATTCCAGATTTGAATAATGAAAAGAGCTCATCATCTGTTGGAACTAATCTTCTGTCAGTTTCCCTCACAAAAAATGAAATTATTCCAAGACTCAGAAGTTTGAATGTAAAGCAGAGACGAATTCTCTATAAAGTGAGAGATTGGTGCATTCAGAAAGCAAATGGAAAAACACCAAAGCCTTTGCATGTATTCATTACAGGAGGAGCTGGAACGGGTAAAAGTCACTTAATCAAATGTATACAATATGAAGCAACTAGAATTTTAGCACAAACTTCAGAGAATCCAGATGATCTCACAGTTCTATTAACAGCTCCAACTGGAACAGCTGCATTTAATATCCACGGATTGACAATTCACAGTGCTCTTGGCATTTTCAAATCACTTTCACCTGACCATGCAACTCTAAGTGAAGACAAAATTAATTCCCTCCGAACTAAGTTAGAAAACTTACAGATCTTGATTATTGATGAAATTTCAATGGTCAATAAAAAATTGTTGTTTTTTGTTCATGAGAGACTCAGACAAGTGAAAAAAAGGCCAGACAATTGTTTATTTGGAGGTGTCTCAGTAATTGCAGTTGGTGATTTTTATCAGTTACCACCAGTTAGAACAAAAAGGGTAGACAAATTGTATGTAGATGATCCCTCTAATCCCTCAAATCAGCTATGGAATGGTTTGTTTAATATTGCTGAATTGGATGAAATAATGCGTCAACGTGAGGATGGTTTGTTTGCAAAACTTTTAAACAGAATGCGTGTAAAGCAGAAAAATGAAAGTTTGTCATACTCTGATAAAGATACTTTAAAACAATGTATTGGTGATGGTCCTGATGAAGTGCTACACATATACCCAACAAATGCAGAGGTTGATACTTTTAACAAGGAGATGATATTGAAATTATGTACAGACTCAAAACTAATTGAAGCAGAAGACTATGAAAAAAACAAAACATCAGGAAAATTGACCCTGAAAAAAATCCATTGTACAAAGTCCGATGTCTGTCTTCCAATATCTATTCTTTTAGCTGAGGGGGCAAGAGTAATGCTTATCAAGAATGAGGATACAGCAGATGGTTTAGTAAATGGAGTAATGGGAACAGTAATTTCTATCAAAGACTACTCACCTAATTCACTCCCAAGTACCATATTTGTTCTCTTTGACAATGAAAGAGTTGGAAAAAATGCAAAGTTACAAAAAATCATCTGCGGAAAACGCTGTGTTGGTTTAAAGCCTTCAAGTGAAGACATTCCTTTAAGCACCTGTGTACGTAAACAGTTCCCATTGAAACTAGCCTGGGCTTGTACTATTCATAAAGTTCAAGGATTGACAGTAGAAGAATGTGTTGTTGATTTAAATAAATGTTTCACTTATGGTCAAGCATACGTTGCACTTAGCAGAGTTACCTCAAAATCAGGTCTTCATATTAAAAGCATAGAATCTGAAAAACTTGACAAGAAAATTTTCTGTGATCCTGATATTGTAAAGGGTGTTGCAGAAATGACAAGATTTTTACCTGAAGTTGAGGATGAAAGAGAGGAACAGACAGATATTGTCCAGATAATGTATCACAATATTCAAGGTTTGCAGACTCATGCAGAAGATCTCAAACAAAATCCAGACTTTATAGGTGTCGATTACATTTGTCTTACTGAAACCTGGGCTAATCAGGAATTTGCTTGCTTTGAAATGATTGGATATAATGGTTTTCATTTGCCGCGATCTCAAGCTTTTGAAAATGACGACTCTTACTATTCATCTTTGAAGGAAATGCAGCATGGTGGCGTGTGTGTATTTTATAAGCATTCATCAGAAACTGAACTATGCAACTTGCCTCAAACTTGGAATTATAGTTTTCAGATAACAACTGAAAATATTTTAGTTGCTACGATCTACAGAACTCAGAAGTATAATGTCGGAAAATTTTTGGAGAATTTGGCGACATTAATCTGTAAGTTACAAATATTATCAAAAAAGTTGTAATCATTGTGATTTTAATCAAGATATTTTAAAAGAATGTAATACAGTATTAAATTTCATGCAATCAAAAGGTTTCAACCAGCTTGTCAATATCCAACAACTGAGGGTGGTACACTAATTGATCATGTGTATGTCAGAGGATGTCCTGATATATCTGTTGCAATGATTCCCACATATTACAGCTACCATGAGCACTTAGAATAGTGCTCAAACGTTGAAGACCAAACAAAGATTTGAATATTAAGATGTTAAAGGAAAAACAGGTTTGTTTTAATTTCGATTTCAAATTTAAGAAAAATGTAAGAAAAAACATAAAAATAATGCCTCCTAAAGTCCAACCCTTCGTCCCCGTCGTAGGAGGCGGATATCAGCACTAAAGCATGATTTAGTGCTGATAACAAACAGGGCTCTGGCAGTGACCAATGAACAGTGTTTGGTCTTGCTGAATATGCATGAAATATTTGCAGCAGCATGTTTAGCAAACAACAATCAGTCTAGGTGTTTCTATTTATTAATTTAATGCCTTTTTTCATTATGTTGTGTTTTAGTTTCACCTTTTCAATCAATGGCTCACATTTGAGGATTCAAAAATTGTTGAACTTTGAATAATGATATTATGCATCAGCATATCATTTTAAAAAATGGAAAAAGTGTTGATGAATATTATTATTTTTTTTTTTCAGAATAAAAATCAACATTTCCATTATGGTTATATAACTCATTAACAATATATAGTAGAGACTTGGTCTTTTGATTTGAGGCCCATTTTTCATGAACTTGAAATTGTGGTCAAGGTTTGATTTGACGTTCTTGATTTTGACCTTTGCTTTAACTTTAAATTTCTGCATGATAAAACTATGGAACTTTGTGTTGTAAGCCATATGATCTAGAAAAACTACTGGAAATAAATTTGGTAAACAGGAAGTGGCTACTTTTTCTACCTATTATATGCAAAAGTATATATTTTGAAATTCAGAATACACAAAACTATCATTTAGCACTGAAAATTACATTTCTAAATGAGGTTTGCTATATTTAACATTCAAATATATTTTATTGGGTGGAAAGACCTTCAATTGTTCTCTGAACAATTGGTTTTTAATTATTATTTTTTTTTTTTTTTTTTTTTTTCTTCCGCCTACATGTTTTCTTGCGTAGTATTGATGTTTCAAAAGATGTCGCTTAAATATTTGGAATATGTTGTCGTATAGTTTATACGCTTTAAAAATTTACAACGACATAACAAAATACTTTACGTTGTAAGAGTTATCTCCCCAAACACTGTTTTTCTTGTGGCCACTACTCCTTCGCAACCGTTAAAGATTACGACAAATTTATTTTACCAAATTGCTCGTTACTTCTTCAGGATTAGGATATTTATTTGGACCGAAGCTATCCGGAGACTCCATATGAGAGTTATTTCCCCTTATGCATTTGGTATAAGTGATATGCGTTTTTAACTGGTAAACCATAAGTGATATAGGCCTACGGTCTTCAGATTTGAGGTCCTTGGTCTAAAAAACTGAAAATGAGGTCAAGGTCAAAGGTCAAGGTCATATTCTAAATTTTGATTTTGGCTTATTTTCACTTTTTTTCAAATACCGTATGACATATCGACAAATAATTATTCATAAATTATAAGTTGCAACATGTCCTTACTTGTATATTTTGGTTGAAAGGGTGCGCATACAATAAATGGGAGTTTTTGTCCATCTTACATTTAGAATTACGCGTAAAGTAATAATACTCATTAACCAAACATATTAAAGACCTAGGGTCTTTTGATTTAAGGTCCTTGGTTTGTGACCTTGAAATTGAGGTCAAGGTCATAGGTTAATATGACGTTCTAGATTTTGACCTTTGCTTTAAATTCATATAAATACATCATAAAGCCATAGGAACTAACATTTTAAACTGATTTTTCATATTTCAATATCAAAATAGATCTTTACTAGTGGAAAGACCTACAATTGTTCTCTGAACAATTGGTTTTTAATTATTATTATTTTTTTTTTTTTTTTTCTTCCGCCTGATTTTTTTCTTGCGTATTATTGATGTTTCAAAAGATGTCGCTTAGATATTTGGAATATGGTATCGTATAGTTTATACGCTTTAAAAATTTACAACTGTGTAACAAAATACTTTACGTTGTAAGAGTTATCTCCTCAAACACTGTTTTTCTTGTGGCCACTACTCCTTCGCAACCGTTAAAGATTACGACAAATTTATTTTACCAAATTGCTCGTTACATCTTCAGGATTAGGATATTCATTCGGACCGAAGCTTTACGGAGACTCCATATGAGAGTTATTCCCCCTTTTCCCTTAAATTAAGTGATATGCATTTCTAAATGGTAAACCATAAGTGATAAAGACATAGGGTCTTTAGATTTGGGGTCCTTGGTCGAAAATAATAAAAATGAGGTCAAGGTCAAAGGTCAAGGTCATATTCTAAATTTTGATTTTGGCTTATTTTCATTTATTTTCAAATACCTTATGACATATCGACAAATAATTTTTCATAAATTGTTAGTTGCGACATGTCCTTACTTGTATATTTTGATTGAAAGGGTGCGCAGACAATAAATAGGAGTTTTTGCCCATCTTACATTTAGAATTACGCGTAAAGTGATATTACTAATAAACCAAACATATTAAAGACCTTGGGTCTTTTGATTTAAGGTCCTTGGTTTGTGAACTTGAAATTGAGGTCAAGGTCATAGGTTAATATGACGTTCTAGATTTTGACCTTTGCTTTAAATTCATATAAATACATCATACAGCCATAGGAACTAACATTTTAAACTGATTTTTAATATTTCAATATCAAAAAAGATCTTTTCTAGTGGAAAGACCTACAATTGTTCTCTGAACAATTGGTTTTTAATTATTATTTTTTTTTTTTTTTTTCTTCCGCCTAATTTTTTTTCTTGCGTATTATTGATGTTTCAAAAGATGTCGCTTAGATATTTGGAATATGGTATCGTATAGTTTATACGCTTTAAAACATTACAACTGTGTAACAAAATACTTTACGTTGTAAGAGTTATCTCCCCAAACACTGTTTTTCTTGTGGCCACTACTCCTTCGCAACCGTTAAAGATTACGACAAATTTATTTTACCAAATTGCTCGTTACATCTTCGGGATTAGGATATTCATTTGGACCGAGCTTTACGGAGACTCCATATGAGAGTTATTCCCCCTTTTCCATTTAATTAAGTGATATGCATTTCTAAATGGTAAACCATAAGTGATAAAGACATAGGGTCTTTAGATTTGGGGTCCTTGGTCGAAAATAATAAAAATGAGGTCAAGGTCAAAGGTCAAGGTCAAATTCTAAATTTTGATTTTGGCTTATTTTCATTTATTTTCAAATACCTTATGACATATCGACAAATAATTTTTCATAAATTGTTAGTTGCGACATGTCCTTACTTGTATATTTTGATTGAAAGGGTGCGCAGACAATAAATGGGAGTTTTTGCCCATCTTACATTTAGAATTACGCGTAAAGTGATATTACTAATAAACCAAACATATTAAAGACCTTGGGTCTTTTGATTTAAGGTCCTTGGTTTGTGAACTTGAAATTGAGGTCAAGGTCATAGGTTGATATGACGTTCTAGATTTTGACCTTTGCTTTAAATTCATATAAATACATCATAAAGCCATAGGAACTAACATTTTAAACTGATTTTTAATATTTCAATATCAAAATAGATGTTTACTAGTGGAAAGACCTACAATTGTTCTCTGAACAATTGGTTTTTAATTATTTTTTTTTTTCTTCCGCCAAATTTTTTTCTTGCGTAGTATGGTTGTTTCATAAGTTGTCGCTTAGATTTTTGGAAGATGATATCGCATAGTTTATACGCTTCAAAAACTGACAACCGCGTAACCAAATACTTTACGTTGTAAGAGTTGTCTCCCCAAACACTGTTTTTCTTGTGGCCACTACTCCTTTGCAACCATAAAACATTATGACAAATTTATTTTACCAAATTGGTCGTTATATCTTCAGGATTAGGTTGGCTGTTTATACTGAAGCTATATGGAGACTCCATATGAGAGTTATTCCCCCTTATGTATTTGGTATAAGTGATTTGCATTTCTAACTGGTAAACCATAAGTGATAGAGGCCTAGGGTTTTCGGATTTGAGGTCCTTGGTCCAAAAAAATGAAAATAAGGTCAAGGTCAAAGGTCAAGGTCATATTTTAAATTTTGATTTTGGCTTATTTTCACTTATTTTCAATTACTGTATGACATATCGACAAATGATTTTTCATAAATTGTTAGTTGCGACATGTCCTTACTTGTATATTTTGGTTGAAAGGGTGCGCAGACAATAAATGGGAGTTTTTGCCCATCTTACATTTAGAATTATGCGTAAAGTGGTATTGCTCATTAACCAAACATATTAAAGACCTAGGGTCTTTTGATTTAAGGTCCTTGGTTTGTGACCTTGAAATTGAGGTCAAGGTCATAGGTTAATACGACGTTCTAGATTTTGACCTTTGCTTTAAATTCATATAAATACATCATAGAGCCATAGGATCTAATATTTTAAACTGATTTTTCATATTTCAATATCAAAATAGATCTTTACGTTGTATGAGTTATCTCCCCGAACACTGTTTTTCTTGTGGCCACTACTGCTTCGCAACCGTAAAAGATTACGACAAATTTATTTTACCAAATTGCTCGTTACATCTTAAGGATAAGAATATTCATTTGGACCGAAGCTATATGGCGACTCCATATGAGAGTTATTCCCCCTTTTTCATTTGATTCAAGTTATATGCATTTCTAACTAGTAAACCATAAGTGATAGAGACCTAGGGTCTTCAGATTTGAGGTCCTTGGTCCAAAAACATGAAAATGAGGTCAAGGTCAAAGGTCAAGGTCATATTCAAAATTTTGATTTTGGCTTATTTTCACTAATTTTCAAATACCGAATGACATATCGACAAATAATTTTTCATAAATTGTTAGTTGCGACATATCCTTACTTGTATATTTTGGTTGAAAGTGTGCGCAGACAATAAATAAGAGTTTTTGCCCATCTTACATTTAAAATTACGTGTAAAGTGATATTACTCATTAACCAAACATATTAAAGACCTAGGGTCTTTTTATTTAAGGTCCTTGGTCTGTGACCTTGAAATTGAGGTTAAGGTCATAGGTTAATAGGACGTTCTAGATTTTGATCTTTGCTTTAAATTCGTATTAATATATCATAAAGCCATAGGAACTAACATTTTAAACTGATTTTTTATATTTCAATATCAAAATAGATCTTTTCTAGTGGAAAGACCTTCAATTGTTCTCTGAACAATTGGTTTTAATTAGGTCTTTCCACTTTTCCGTGGAAAGACCTATTGAATTTGTTCTGATTATTATTTTTTTTTTTTTTTTCTTCCGCCTAAATTTTTTTCTTGCGTAGTATTGATGTTTTAAAAGATGTTGCTTAGATATTTGGAATATGATGTCGTATAGTTTATACGCTTTAAAAATTTACAACTGCATAACAAAATACTTTACGTTGTAAGAGTTATCTTCCCAAACACTGTTTTTCTTGTGGCCACTACTCCTTCGCAACCGTAAAAGATTACGACAAATTTATTTTACCAAATTGCTCGTTACATCTTCAGGATTAGGATATTCATTTGGACCGAAGCTTTACGGAGACTCCATATGAGAGTTATTCCCCCTTTTCCATTTAATTAAGTGATATTCATTTCCAACTGGTAAACCATAAGTGATAGAGACCTAGGGTCTCTTGATTTGAGATCCTTGGTCCAAAAAAATTAAAATAAGGTCAAGGTCAAAGGTCAAGGTCACATTCTAAATTTTTATTTGGGCTTATTTTTACTAGTTTTCAAAACCTTATAAAATATCAACATCTTATTTTCACTAAATTGTTAGTTGCGACATGCCGTTACTTATAAATTTTGGTTGAAAGGGTGCATAAACAATAAATAGGAGTTTTCGGCCATCTTATATTTAGAATTATGAGTAAAGTGATATAACTCATTTACCATACATAATAAAGACCTAGGGTCTTTTGATTTGAGATCCTTGGTTTATGACCTTTAAATTGAGGTCAAGGTCATAGGTAATTTGCACGTTCTAGATTTTGACCTTTGCTTTTAATTCATATTTATACATCATAAAGGCATAGGAAATAACATTTAATACTGATTTTTAATATTTTGATAACAAAATAGATATTTACTGGTGGAAAGACCTTCAATTGTTCTCTGAACAATTGGTTTTTAATTATTATTATTTTTTTTATTTTTTTTCTTCCGCCTAAATTTTTTTCTTGCGTAGTATTGATGTTTCAAAAGATGTCGCTTAGATATTTAGAATATGATGTTGTATAGTTTATACGCTTTAAAAATTTACAACTGCGTAACAAAATACTTTACGTTGTAAGAGTTATCTCCCCAAACACTGTTTTTCTTGTGGCCACTACTCCTTCGCAACCGTAAAAGATTACGACAAATTTATTTTACCAAATTGCTCGTTACATCTTAAGGATTAGGATATTCATTTGGACCGAAGCTTTACGGAGACTCCATATGAGAGTTATTCCCCTTTTTCATTTGAATTAAGTGATATGCATGTCTAACTGGTAAACCATAAGTGATAGAGACCAAGGGTCTTTAGATTTGAGGTCCTTTGTAAAAAAAAATGAAAATTAGGTCAAGGTAAAAGGTCAAGGTCATATTCGAAATTTTGATTTTGGCTTATTTTCACTCATTTTCATTCATCTTATTAAATATTGACAAATTATTTTTACAAAATTGATAGTTGGGAAATGTAGTAACTTATAAATTTTGATTGGAAAGGTGCGTAGACAATAAACGGGAGTTTTTGCCCCTCTTATATTTAGAATTATGCGTAAAGTGATATTACTCATGAACCATACATACTACTGACCTAGGGTCTTTTGATTTGGGATCCTTGGTTGATGACCTTGAAATTGGAGTCAAGGTCATAGGATAATTGGACGTTCTAGATTTGACCTTTGCTCCAAATTCATATTTTCATATCATAAAGCCATAGCAACTGACATTTTCAACTGAATCTTAATATTTTCATATCAAAATAGATCCTTATTGGTTGAAAGACCTTCAATTGTTCTTTGAACAATTGGTTTTTAATTATTATTATTAGGTCTTTCCACTTTTCCGTGGAAAGACCTATTGTATTTGTTCTGATTATTATTATTAGGTCTTTCCACCTTTCCGTGGAAAGACCTATAGGTTTTGTTCTGATTATTAGGTCTTTCCACTTTTCCGTGGAAAGACCTATTGTATTTGTTCTGATTATTATTATTTTTAGGTCTTTCCACCTTTCCGTGGAAAGACCTATTGAATTTGTTCTGATTATTATTATTATTATTTTTTTTTTTTTTTTTTCTTCCGCCTAATTTTTTTTCTTGCGTATTATTGATGTTTCAAAAGATGTCGCTTAGATATTTGGAATATGGTATCGTATAGTTTATACGCTTTAAAAATTTACAACTGTGTAACAAAATACTTTACGTTGTAAGAGTTATCTCCCCAAACACTGTTTTTCTTGTGGCCACTACTCCTTCGCAACCGTTAAAGATTACGACAAATTTATTTTACCAAATTGCTCGTTACATCTTCAGGATTAGGATATTCATTTGGACCGAAGCATTACGGAGACTCCATATGAGAGTTATTCCCCCTTTTCCATTTAATTAAGTGATATGCATTTCTAAATGGTAAACCATAAGTGATAAAGACATAGGGTCTTTAGATTTGGGGTTCTTGGTCGAAAATAATAAAAATGAGGTCAAGGTCAAAGGTCAAGGTCATATTCTAAATTTTGATTTTGGCTTATTTTCATTTATTTTCAAATACCTTATGACATATCGACAAATAATTTTTCATAAATTGTTAGTTGCGACATGTCCTTACTTATATATTTTGATTGAAAGGGTGCGCAGACAATAAATGGGAGTTTTTGCCCATCTTACATATAGAATTACGCATAAAGTGATATTACTAATAAACCAAACATATTAAAGACCTTGGGTCTTTTGATTTAAGGTCCTTGGTTTGTGAACTTGAAATTGAGGTCAAGGTCATAGGTTAATATGACGTTCTAGATTTTGACCTTTGCTTTAAATTCATATAAATACATCATAAAGCCATAGGAACTAATATTTTAAACTGATTTTTAATATTTCAATATCAAAATAGATCTTTACTAGTGGAAAGACCTACAATTGTTCTCTGAACAATTGGTTTTTAATTAGGTCTTTCCACCTTTCCGTGGAAAGACCTATTGAATTTGTTCTGATTATTATTATTTTTTTTTTTTTTTTTTTTTTTCTTCCGCCTACATGTTTTCTTGCGTAGTATTGATGTTTCAAAAGATGTCGCTTAAATATTTGGAATATGTTGTCGTATAGTTTATACGCTTTAAAAATTTACAACGACATAACAAAATACTTTACGTTGTAAGAGTTATCTCCCCAAACACTGTTTTTCTTGTGGCCACTACTCCTTCGCAACCGTTAAAGATTACGACAAATTTATTTTACCAAATTGCTCGTTACTTCTTCAGGATTAGGATATTTATTTGGACCGAAGCTATCCGGAGACTCCATATAGAGTTATTTCCCCTTATGCATTTGGTATAAGTGATATGCGTTTTTAACTGGTAAACCATAAGTGATATAGGCCTACGGTCTTCAGATTTGAGGTCCTTGGTCTAAAAAACTGAAAATGAGGTCAAGGTCAAAGGTCAAGGTCATATTCTAAATTTTGATTTTGGCTTATTTTCACTTTTTTTCAAATACCGTATGACATATCGACAAATAATTATTCATAAATTATAAGTTGCAACATGTCCTTACTTGTATATTTTGGTTGAAAGGGTGCGCATACAATAAATGGGAGTTTTTGTCCATCTTACATTTAGAATTACGCGTAAAGTAATAATACTCATTAACCAAACATATTAAAGACCTAGGGTCTTTTGATTTAAGGTCCTTGGTTTGTGACCTTGAAATTGAGGTCAAGGTCATAGGTTAATATGACGTTCTAGATTTTGACCTTTGCTTTAAATTCATATAAATACATCATAAAGCCATAGGAACTAACATTTTAAACTGATTTTTCATATTTCAATATCAAAATAGATCTTTACTAGTGGAAAGACCTACAATTGTTCTCTGAACAATTGGTTTTTAATTATTATTATTTTTTTTCTTCCGCCAAATTTTTTTCTTGCGTAGTATTGATGTTTCAAAAGATGTCGCTTAGATATTTGGAATATGATATCGTATAGTTTATACGCTTTAAAAATTTACAACCGCGTAACAAAATACTTTACGCTGTAAGAGTTATCTCCCCAAATACTGTTTTTCTTGTGGCCACTACTCCTTCGCAACCGTTAAAGATTACGACAAATTTATTTTACCAAATTGCTCATTACATCTTCAGGATTAGGCAATTCATTTGGACCGAAGCTTTCCAGATACTCCATATGAGAGTTATTTCCCCTTATGTAAATGATATAAGTAATATGCATTTCTAACTGGTAAACCATAAATGATAGGGACCTAGGGTCTTCAGATTTGAGGTCTTTAATCCATAAGAGTGAAAATAAGGTCAAGGTCAAAGGTCAAGGTCATGTTCTAAATTTTGATTTTTGCTTATTTTCACTGATTTTCAAATACCGTATGACATATCGACAAATAATTTTTCATAAATTGTTAGTTGCAACATGTCCTTACTTGTATATTTTGGTTGAAAGGGTGCGCAGATAATAAAAGGGAGTTTTTGCCCATCTTATATTTAGGTTTACCCGTAAAGTGATATTACTCTTTAACCAAACATATTAAAGACCTAGGGTCTTTTGATTTAAGATCCTTGGTTTGTGACCTTGAAATTGAGGTCAAGGTCATAGGTTAATAGGACGTTCTAGATTTTGACCTTTGCTTTAAATTAATATTATTACATCATAAAGCCATAGGAACTAATATTTTAAAATAATTTTTCATATTTCCATATCAAAATAGATCTTTACTAGTGGAAAGACCTTCAATTGTTCTCTGAACAATTGCTTTTTAATTTTTTTTTTTTTTTTTCTTCCGCCTATTTTTTTTTCTTCCGTAGTATTGATGTTTCAAAAGATGTCGCTTAGATATTTGGAATATGATGTTGTATAGTTTATACACTTAAAAAATTTACAACTGCGTAACAAAATACTTTACGTTGTAAGAGTTATCTCCCCAAACACTGTTTTTCTTGTGGCCACTACTCCTTCGCAACCGTAAAAGATTATGACAAATTTATTTTACCAAATTGCTCGTTACTTCTTCAGGATTCAGCGTTTGGTTTTGACCGAAGCTATCCGGAGACTCCATATGAGAGTTATTCCCCCTTATGTATTTGATATAAGTGATTTGCATTTCTAACTGGTAAAACATAAGTGATAGAGACCTAGGGTCTTTTGATTTGAGATCCTTGGTCCAAAAAATTTAAAATAAGGTCAAGGTCAAAGGTCAAGGTCATATTCTAAATTTTTATTTTGGCTTATTTTTACTAATTTTCAAACCTTATAACATATCAACATCTTATTTGCACTAAATTGTTAGTTGCGACATGCCATTACTTATAAATTTTGGTTGAAATGGTGCGTAAACAATAAATAGGAGTTTTCGCCCATCTTATATTTAGAATTATGAGTAAAGTGATATAACTAATTAACCATATATAATAAAGACCTAGGGTCTTTGGATTCGAGATCCTTGGTTTATGAACTTAAATTAAGGTCAAGGTCATAGGTAATTTGCACGTTCTAGATTTTGACCTTTGCTTTATATTCATATTTATACATTATAAAGCCATAGGAACTGACATTTTAGATTGATTTTTAATATTTTGATAATTAATTAGATCTTTACTTGTGGAAAGACCTTCAATTGTTCTTTGAACAATTGGTTTTTAATTTTTTTTTTTTTTCTTCCGCCTAAATTTTTTTCTTGCGTAGTATTGATGTTTCAAAAGATGTCGCTTAGATATTTTGAATATGATGTCGTATAGTTTATACGCTTTTAAAATTTACAACTGCGTAACAAAATACTTTACGTTGTAAGAGTTATCTCCCCAAACACTGTTTTTCTTGTGGCCACTACTCCTTCGCAACCGTAAAAGATTACGACAAATTTATTTTACCAAATTGCTCGTTACTTCTTCAGGATTAGGCAATTCATTTGGACCGAAGCTATCTGGAGACTCCATATGAGAGTTATTTCCCCTTATGCATTAGATATAAGTGATATGCGTTTCTAACTGGTAAACCATAAGTGATAGAGACCTAGGGTCTCTTGATTTGAGATCCTTGGTCCAAAAAAATGAAAATAAGGTCAAGGTCAAAGGTCAAGGTCATATTCTTAAATTTGATTTTGGCTTATTTTCACTTATTTTCAAATACCGTATGACATATCGACAAATATTTTTTCCTAAATTGTTAGTTGCGACATGTCCTTACTTGTATATTTTGGTTGAAAGAGTGCGCATACAATAAATTGGAGTTTTTGTCCATCTTACATTTAGAATTACGCGTAAAGTGGTATTACTCATTAACCAAACATATTAAAGACCTAGGGTCTTATGATTTAAGGTCCTTGATTTGTGACCTTGAAATTTAGGTCAGGTCATAGGTTAAAAGGACGTTCTAGATTTTGACCTTTGCTTTAAAGTCATATAAATACATCATAAAGCCATAGGAACTAACATTTTAAACTGATTTTTCATATTTCAATATCAAATAGACCTTTACTTGTGGAAAGACCTTCAATTGTTCTCTGAACAATTGGTTTTTAATTAATATATATTTTCTTTAAATTATCTTTTTACCCTGATAAAAAGAATAGGCTTTATGGACAATTATGCGTTATAAAAAACTTTTCCTCCTGACATAGAATTTGTGAATAGAGTAGGACAGTGTTACTTGAATGTCATTAAAGCATTGAACTGGAGCTCTGTAATCATGTTTTCAAAATTTTTAATACGTTTTCAATACCATTCAATATACAAAATTTACATAGTCTATTATTCAATGGAATCTGCGGTCTGGTGTATCTCCCCGTCTCTACAGCTAGGGGTAGCGATCCACTGCGGAATTATGCCATAGTTCGAGTTACGTTTCTTGGTAAAAGCGAGAGAATATACTGTTCTGTTTTAACACTTTGCTTGTAAATACGGTAAGTCCTTAGCTTGTTGCCGTTATCATTGTTTCTGTCGTCATATAAATCTTTCTCGAAATCAGCCTGGTCAAAGTTCGTTAGTTTTTCACTTATGAGGCGCATCGCCGTTTTAACACTGATAGTGGCGTTATGAACAATATCAGCAACATGTATATCGTTTGCAAGTTTGTCTTTGTGATAGAGCAATGAGTATATATATATTACATGTATTACCTGTAAAATGGCGCAAATGAAGTAATTAATTTTTGGCGCAAATGAAAGATTGGATTTTTTTTAAATTGGCGCAAATGCAATGCCCGCTAAAACTTTGGTTGGCTTCCTTGCTTTGTTTGTACAAATGTTTATTCAGGCTTTGTAATTCTGACATTGTCATCTTCATACATAGGTATGTTAACCTGTATATATGATATTTATATTCAATTGGACGTTATCCCTATATAACTATACAAAACATACAAACTAAGAAATCAAGCTAACCAAAGTGTTGCTCTACATACATTAGGAAATTAGCCGTAAGCATCAGTGAGATCATGCAGGCGTAATCTTTATCATTTCTCCTTAGGACAATTTTAAATGAAACAAATGACAAACGACAATGAACCTTTGTCATAATTTTATTTTTACTATAAGAAGCATGAACTTATGAGATATACGGTAATACGGTACACATAGTAAGGAATTGTTCATAATTTTGTACAATAATTTTGTTTTGATAATTTTGTCGGTAATAGCATAGTTATTTTCAATGACTTGGGTTAGCACAGTTCCAACTTAGCAGATGTATCTATTCGTCTTTTTAGGAGATCCTGAATTCCAATAGCGGAATGATTCGGAATAGTAGTACAACAAAGGAGTTATTAATGATATGTTAATAGATATATACATTAAGAGGATTCCATTATACTGGACTTCTGATATCAACGATCACCAATTGGCTATTATTATTTTCTGCAAATTCGCATTAGAAATACGCTTTTGTGAATACGAATTTAAAAAAAGTTAACGTCGTTTGGACAGTAAAGCGAATTTGACGCGCATTGTAACTCGAATTAGAAATGACGTTAGCATAGGACGTAAAACGTTTCGATTGCGGATTAAACTAGTTCGAATTACGTGTGACCTCAGCATAAAATGCTTATCCCTATCATATTTTAATGCTGAGTTCACACGTAATTCGAATTCGATTCGCATTAACTAATTCAAATTAGTTAAATTTCGCATTCGAAAAGTTATACGTCCTTACGTCAATTCTAATTCGAATTGCAATGCGCGTCAAATTCGCTCAGATACTGTCCGAACGCCGTTAACTTTCTAATGCAAATTGGATAATTCGAATTAGTGAATTCGAATTAAAAAAGAAGAGCGTGTGAACGCGATAAGCGAATCCGATTCGCAGTCGATTCGACTTCAATTTGAATTAAATGTACGTGTGAAAGAGGCACAAGAACAAAACCATTTTTTGAAAATAAATTGCCAAAATGTGTTTAAAAAATAGACTTTAAAAAAAAAAATACTATCGATTTTATATTTAATATATCCCTAATGCGCTTCCGTACAAACGAAACAGCAGAAACATACATGTAATATAGTAGTCAGATGTCGGTAATTGGCATCTTTTCTGCCTGATTTTCTGTTGCTAATCAATCATGTTCTTTGTCTTACAATGACACAACATTTTTATGGCAGTGGCAATATACAGCTACAACCAGTTTGATGAATCAATGTTACCACTGTGCTACCATCTTGTTGTTATATTTCACATTGCTTTCCTCTTTTACAACAGCCAAGAGAGAACCGAGTCATGGTCAATTTGTATCGATTTAAAACTGTCTGAACATCGGAAGATAATGTCTATCCTTTACAGGTGAAACTGAACACCGTCAATGCTGACACTAAAATACAAACTTTGAATATCGATCACGAATTTTTCGACTATTACAAAAATATGTATCTATTACATTTAAATATTAAAAAGAACAAATTTGTACATATTTTTTCAAGACATATATATAATAAAGACTATAACACAAATTTCCATACGTTTCGGCCATTACGGCCTTCTTCATTGGAATAAATTACAATATTGAAACAACAATTACATCGCTTGGATACATTACGTTATAATAACTACTATGACGTTCATTTGCTGCGTTTTTTTCTTTTTTTATATAAATATTTTTATTATTGTTCATACATTGTGTTGAGTCCTTCAGGTTATAAAGCTTTTAATTTATTTATCCAAAGGCTTCTTTAGTTTTTCTGTAAATTTCTGTTCCTAATACTTTTTCTATGGCGGTAACTTCAAGTTAAATTTTTCATGCAATGATTGTGCTGAATGAAATGGTTGGCTACCGGATCTTCTGTTTTCTTTGTTCGTAAAAAAACTAAATATAATTAGAGACCAATTGTTTTCCAAAATTAGTGAAATAGTTCCATCTTTTTTAAATATGACTAAGGAAGCAAGATATAATTTTTGGTATACGTGTGGTGAGACTGATATAATTAGAATTATTGTTAAATTTAAAAGCGACATGAACATTTTTAGAAATGCTTTATTAAGTACTAAATAACTTTGTGGTACCACCTCCTCATATATATATATATATATATATATATATATATATATATATATATATATATATATATATAAGTACGTCTGAGTCAGTGACAACTCTACAACAGATGTATCCATCGGATCGCCATCAATGATGGTGATACATGGCTGTGTACATAATGTATATACAACTCGTCTAAACATCAACCCAACAATGTTAGATCTGTAAATTTGCTTTCGCAAATTTTTGGTTCTTCCCTCGCCGGGATTCGAACCCATGCTACTGTGATATCGTGACACCAAATCGCCTGCACTGCAGCCGTCCCGCTAGACCACACGACCACCTGGGCTCTCAAAAAAAGAGCTTTCGCTGGCCGTGTGTTACCTTTCCACGTCAGTTTTAATCTAGCGGCGTACTGCAGTACATGATATATAAGGCATGAAGATGTTATTTTTACAGATCAGCTAAATTTATCTATAGTAAAGGATCCTACAAATTTATGTAATATACAGTCACAGAAAATAATTATATTTATAAGTACGTCTGAGTCAGTGACAACTCTACAACAGATGTATCCATCGGATCGCCATCAATGATGGTGATACATGGCTGTGTACATAATGTATATACAACTCGTCTTAACATCAACCCAACAATATATATATAGACAACTCGTCTTAACATCAACCCAACAATGTTAGATCTGTAAAATTGCTTATATATATACAATGTTTATGAATTTGGTATGATATATATGTTTGTATGTTTGTGTATAACCAATGTGTATTGTCTTGGTATCAATCCTGTCATTTTGGATTTCAAAAATAAAAATTACTTACTTACTTACTTACTTATACCAAGGAGGTTATATGACCTCCTTGCTTATACATATTTCCACTGGGTCGATGCCACTGCTGGTGGACGTTTCGTCCCCGAGGGTATCACCAGCCCAGTAGTCAACAATTCGGTGTTGACATGAAAATCAATAATGTGGTCATTTTAATAAATTTCCTGTTTACAAAATTTATAAAATTTTCGAAAAACTAAGGATTTTCTTATCCCAGGCATAGATTACCTTAGCCGTATTTGGCACAACTTTTGGAATTTTGGATCCTCAATGCTCTTCAACTTTGTATTTGTTTGGCTTTATAAATATTTTGATATGAGCGTCACTGATGAGTCTTATGTAGACGAAACGCGCGTCTGGCGTACTAAATTATAATCCTGATACCTTTGATAACTATCGTATATGGTTTCCGGACAATAACTTCAGTATAAGTTAATAAAGCAAAAGGTATATAACCACAAAAGGAAGGCTTGGATTGATTTTGGGAATTATGGTTCCATGGGATATCTCATGTACAAAAGATTTTGGAACATTTTAGCAAATCGGTAATCAATTTACGACAAAATTAGACTGTACATCCAATTTAAGCGAAATAGGAAAACAAGCAGGTCACTTTACGGAAATTGCCTCGTGTTCCTTTCTACTATTTTTATTTAAATTTGTAAGGATACGAAGTGGATATGTTCATAAAACTTTTTTTTCAAATACTTTTATTTATATTTATAAATTAATGCATGACTTCGGCAAGTTAATATTTAATCGTTTCTTATAAATACTTAAATATTGCCAGCAAACTATAGTAAAACTTATAACGAACACTGATTTCACTAAACTGTGCTATAAAAAAAAACCACACATAGTAACATTGGTTGTTTGCCTTGTATGTTGAGGGATTTAGTAGCAAAGTCAAACCTATTCTTTCTCTCTTAGATATAATTCTGAGAAAAGCATGATAATTTCATGTAAATATTCCGAACATTTCATTAACTCTGTGAACTCGACTATGAATGACATTAATTACTTTATGACATCTTACTTTTCACACACCCTAAGCAAAATAAGGTTCTGATTGGTGTAATTTGTGAATCTTTCATAGTTGAAGAGTGATTGACAGTAAATATATAATAGCATGGTTTGTGATTGACAGTAACTCCACCTTATAACCATATGGTACAATACAGCTTATGCAGCATTTACTTTTGAACCTTTCGGAACAGTCAGAACTTAAATGTAAATAATGTACATGTTTCAACAATTATAGCGTAATCTATATTTACTTTTGAACCTTATGGTACGTCAACTGGACGCTTAAGCTGCATATGCTATTTATTACAGCATAGGCTGCATTTAATATAGCATATGCTGTATTAGTTATAGCATATGCTGTATAAATTACAGCATATGCTATATATTATAGCCTAAGCGACATTATTTACAGCATAGGGTACATAAATTATAGCTTAAGCTGTAATTTATATAGCATATGCTGTATTAATTGTAGCATATGCGAAATAATTTACTTTTGACCCTTTCCGTACGCCATATATTGGCCGTCATATCTTCGTAGCTGTCACGTACGTCATTGAACAAAATGAAAACCGAGATATGATATGAATAAGATGTACTATTTGCCCTAGTTGAAGAACAAATGCAATAATAGCTACTTACTCGTTACTAATGGTGCATAGGCTAGTGCTAATTACTAAAATTAAAGGTTAGTGAAAAGCGTGCATTTTAAATACATGCTTTTCACTAACCTTCACTTTGGAAAATAAAAAAGGCAAGCTTAATAGTGACGTAATTTTGTTAAATATGTTGGGATTTTTTGGTAAATTGTGTTTATCGCCTAAATTTAGATTTGTAAAAATTGTTTGTGCTAATGATGTCACACTTAGATATCGGCTTATTTGGTATACTTATGTTATTTATTGTCATTGAATGTTGTAATTCTAAGATTAGATAGTTGACTGAGCAGATGTGACTATCATTTCACGGATGTAGATAGCAGCCATGTCTATATATATATATATATATATTGTGGCGTTTTGTCAAACTTTACCTGTATTACTGGGATATTTTTAATTTAAACATGAACAACTACTTTTGTACTTTAGTTTCGGTACAGATAATAGCATTCCCCAGTATCAATCCCTTTTTAAATTGTAAAACAAAAGCCAACGAGTTCTTTTAAGAGGCATCAAGTACGATTTAGACAAAAGTTTTAAATACAATTTCATTTAGTTTCAAGTATCAATAAAAGTGGCATTTTAAAAGAATGTTTTGTCCCAAGCTGTCAGTTTGAACAAAAGTTGTCAAAATAAGAAAAAATAGTAACACAACTATCTTCAACATCAACTTGCAATGCATATTTAACCTCATTGAATCCGTATTCATAGGACTGGGTTGCGAATTTACTAGACATGTTCAGTTAAATAAATAATTATATTGAAAGTGAAATAAGGGTGAATCATTTAAATTACTGGTTCGATCGACAAAAAAAAACCCGTCATCCTTATACAGACGGAAACGATGATATCAATGTGTTTAACCTATAATATAAAACCAAACAAACCTAGAAAATTTTCAAAACGACAAAATTCCCTTTTCAGCTTTATTGACAATCCGTTACACTTCATTAAAAAACAACGCATATTTATTAACATTGCGTTAAGATAAAAAGGCAAAACCTATAAATATAAACAAGCTAATAGTAATCATCGTAGACTGCACTGTAAAAGTTAAGTGAGAACATTATTCGTTTGGAGGACTCAGTAGATGCAGCTGCGGACCAAGAGGTCTTGTAAACACTATATTGAGTCACAACGTCATAAAATTTTGTCAGTAGAAAAGTCGAGATAATATTGCAGACAGATTTAATACAAACAAAAATAGAAAAATAAGAACAGAGTAAAGCACTCCTAAAAGAACACAGGCTTATTTTTTTTACCAAAAAAAAGGACGTTTATAAAAAAAAACACCAGAAAGAAAACCAATTGAACAAATGAGGGAAATGTGCAACACACACAATGAAGACATAAAAGATATGAATGTTCAAATCTTCAGGCTCAACTTCAACATCAAGAAAAACATGGATTAAAGTATAAAAAGTTATAGCAGTTAATGAGGAAAGGGTGGCCCTGTTCCGTTACTGAAATGAAAGCTTAATGATAATGATCACATCCATTCAGTTTTTAGGTTCCACAGCACAAAGATGTCAACATATGACGGCAAAAATGACTGGCGATCTTATTTTTTGCAATTTTACACTATAGCTGATAGAAATAAGTGGAAAGTTAGCAAAGCTATACAAATTCATAGAATGTTTGAGAGATAAAGTCTTAACATTTAATAGCTCGTGCCGGTAGTCAATAAAAACTAATTATGAAAGCTTAATATGTAAAAAAAAATATGAACATTTTGGCAGATTTTGAAAGGGACCACTACAATATTGTGAAAAGACTCTTATCATGCCAGATTTACCAAAAAGACAAAGAAGAGTCCTTGGAGGAATTCGCATAAAGAACACATGAGCTAGCTACAGATGGTTATATCTAGATCGACACACCAAATATAGTTAGGAAAACTTTGGCAACATTTGTTTTTCTTAAAGGTTGTGTAGATAAGAGTGCTGTTTAACTGCTATGGGTTTCATAAGTTCAATAGTCAGCACTTCTGTGTAGACATGATTTATCATATGTGATATGGTCATAATCATAAACTTACTGTTTCCAATTCTTTATATTGTTTTTAATTACTAAGGCTTTAAAGTTTTCTACCTTAGTAATATATTACCTTAGCTGTATTTTGCAAAACGTTTAAGATTTTTTGGTCATCAATGCTCTTTAACTTATTTAGCGTTTTTTAACATTTTTTTATTCAATTGTCACTGCATGATGAGTCTTTTGTAGACGAAACACGCGTCTGGTGCAATAACAAAAGGGGTGAGTTCGGTAAGGGTCATATTTGGCCGATTATAAAGTTCAATGTAAGAAGATGAAAAATGTTTTAAGTTGACTTTAAGACATGTGAGAAAGTTAAAAATAACTATTTGTTTCAAAGTTTTATTCTTAAGCGTTGATTTTTACATTCCTAATAGGTCAAGATAACAGACTTTTGCCAAAATTTGACAAACCGGCCAGCTTTCAACCAAATTGAGGACCAGGAAACATGGAGCGCAGGCGTCGACAAACTAAACATTCAAGTTAGACATGTAAAATGTCTTTACATTTAAAAAAAAAAGAAGATCTTTGTTGTTAACATATGCGCTTTATTTTTCCTGAATAAGTATTAAGAAAAAGACAGTTTGTTGTGTCTTCGACACATTCCCCATTTCTATTCTCAATTTTTTTTATTCAACCCATAGCCTGCAATTAGTTCATACCCCAACAGATACTATAATCACTCAACCAAAATCTAATTTGAAAGGTCTATTGTTCCCTATTAACACTTTAATTTCTAAAGATGAAACAATGAAGACTGTATTTCGAAATGACAAAGACAGTTTGAAAGGAGGTAATAGATTTGGTACTGGCATGGAAGTAAACAATATTACAACTGATCATGGTGATTATTTGGGTGAAAGTTCCAAAATAACATAGTGACAGAGTTTCTGTCAATGCCGATATCCGTATGATTACAATTGTGACAGAATTTCAAGACATGGGAAACAGGTAAGTTACAGACTTTCTGTCAGTTCGTCCCTAAAATATGATGTTCAAAATATCTCGTAAGATCAAAGTTTCACTAAAGAAAATGTTTGCTGTCATTTAAAATTGAAAATGACCGTTCGTGCTTTACTAAAGGATTGAAATTCTGTAAATATAAAGTCAAAACATTGAAAGAACTCAATTCTAGAACAACTACAAGATTTGTATACTCGAACAGTATTTTTTGGGACATAAATCATAGCATCAAGATTGCTGAAATACTTGTTGAATTTCAAAATAGTTTTGCTAGAGGAGATATGGATGTAGGATTTTTAAATGGAAACATTAATAATCAAATACATCAAGGAAAAGCAGCAGCAATTAAACATCAAATGCACAGAACTCTACTTTAATGTGAAAATGAAGAAGAAAACAAACTTAAATCAATTGCTGGATAAGGGGTTGTTCAACCTTCTATCTCCGATTGATGTTCCTGTTCTGTTTGAGTTTGGGAAAAAAGATGATAGTCTGAGTTACTTTTTTTTCGTTAATTAAAGTAACGACTAAGAATGTATTTCATTTGCCAAAGACTGTGTCCTGCATGGATACATTGAAATTATAAGTAGTTATACGAGTACTTTAGATATGGCTACTGACAGATAGAGACCGATGTCATCGTTCTAGATCACAGCTTTGGTGATCATTTGATAAAGCTTGAACGTATCTGGACAAAAAATTCTAAGTTCTGCAATTTAAAACTTAAACTGTCAAAATGCTTCATATTTCAAAAAGAGGTCAAGTTATCAGGAAAAATTGTAAACAATATGCGGACAGTAAAAAATTGACCAAGACCAAAGAAACAGAAAGAGCTTGAACCTTTTCTCAGGTTAACAAACTACCATAGAGAGTACATTAATGACTATGCTGAAATTGCTATTTCTTTGCATCAATTAACAGGAGAAAACTCAGAGTACCTCTAGACTGATGAACAGGAAATCTCTTTTGATCAATTAAAAATTACGTCTTCCGTTTTGGCCTATTCCGACCCAGAAGCTACCTTCATATTCGATACTGATGCCTTCGACAATAACGTCGGTACTGACCTAGGGAAAAGGACAACAATAATCAATTCAAGTAAACTTCTTACACCTGCTCAAAATAAATATTGCAAAACTCGAAAGAAGTTAATAGCTTTTGTAACTTTCACTATCAGATCGTTGTGCGTTCAGACCATAATAGCCTTACTTGGCTATCAAATTTCAAGAATGTCGAAGGTCAGCTGGCTGTTTGGATTGAGGAATTACGATTATCATAATGTAATTTGATAGTTCAATATACTAGTAGTCCAGGTAAACAAACATGCAAACGCAGAACACAGTCTCGAATTCCGGATACACTTGATGAATGCAACTCATACTTGTCAAGTATTCCACCTAATGATCTTCCATGCGGAGGTTATAAATACTGTACCAGAGCCAAAATCAGTGGTCCATCTAAGAGGAAGATGTTGTCTTTTTTAAACCAGTAACAGTTCGCTCTGTAAGTATTAGAGATATCACATCCACAGAAGAAAAGCATTTTACGGATACCGAACTGAGAGAAGCGCAAACGAATGACATACTAGATCTTGGCACTGTTATTATATATTATCCGACGATTTTTCTCCTACAATACAAAACAAGACTTGCAGATGATAAGTCTATTTGTAAGACATCTGTGGCAGTCGAAATTTCTACTCGAATTCAGAAATGTTATATTTTTGGGAAAATGCTATTGCACCAAGATTACCAAGGAAAATTAGACATGCAATATGCTTCATCTCTGTCATGATTTACAATCAGCAGGTCATTAACGAAATAATAAAACCCTTGAAAAATTAAGACAAACAGTTTATTTTTAGGGAATGACAGTGGATTGTCAACTCTATGTTTCAACATTTCAGATATGCAATAGATATGATGAAAAAAACTCAACAGAGAGCCAAAACAGAATTTGGTTGCTAACACTCTGGAGCTCCCTTTGAAAGCATTCATTTGGATATATAAACCCCCATACAAACCACGTTATCATCTCTGTTATAACAAGTCCAAGGGTCCAGTAAAAAATGCACACAGATTGATTTATATATACAATATATTACTAAAAAAAAGTGTAACTTACGTATACGAGTAGATATATCAATTATATAGTTTAATGTGACTTATTTGATATGACGTTGGAATTATGTCGCGGATTCCGAAGCAGCTGCACGAGAGGGACGTCATACTTATGTTAAGATCGTGCCTATTCCTAGTATCTATTTAAATTCTGTGCTGACATGAATTATCATTGAAATGGTCATTTTTTTAAATTAAGGTAGATAGGGTGTCTTGAAAATACCAGAAAACAAGGTCTAGATCTTTAATAGAATGTGCAAATATTAGTAGTAGTCTAAGAGTAGTATGTAATTCATGTGTAAGAACTTCAACTTCAATATAGAAAATGACATTTTTTATCATATTTATGGTTGTATTTTTGTTCGATCAATTTTGTTCCAACTTTGCCAAATAAGTGGAGGCAACTCAAATGCAAGGGCAGATAATTCAGATTAAAGTACTTTTACTTTAGAATGAGTTTGGAATTTACCTATTTTATAATGTAGCAAGAAAACGGGTCCGGTGACCACATTTTTTCTTTTTCTTAACCGAAAGCATACTATTAAAGCCATCTTCTAATATGTAATCTCGGAATTCTATGGTGTAGATTACGCTTTACTGCAGAAAATTGGGCTTTCCATGCATAATCTATACAAAATTTGTCAATTTAGAACACCGTGTAGCTTGAAAATAAGCCCGGTGACCCATTTTTTTTTTTTAATTTTAAGCATAATATAAACTACATTTAGGCAAATTATTAAAAAAAATCTATGGATTATAATTTAGACACCCCATCTACCTGAACTGTTTACACAACTTTTGAATTTTTGAAATACTAAGGCTTTTTCTACCTCAGGAAAATATAACTTTAGCTGTATTTATCAAAACTTTTAAGAATTTTGATCCTCAATATGCTCTTCAATTTCGTGCTTTATTTGGCCTTTTAAACTTTTTTTGTATTCGAGCGTCACTGATGATCGAGTCTTTTGTAGACGATACGCACTTTTGGCGTAAGTACAAAATGGTATCGTGATATATTAATGATGAGTTTATTTCATAAAAAGACGTAAGTACAACATCTTTAGTTTTCTCGACGTCTTTTTGACGTATTGTTTGTAATATGACATCGCTACCATAATTCAACCTAAAAAGACGTCAAATGGACGTCTTTTTCTGCTGGGTTGTATTAAGAATTATATTTATCAAAGTTGTACATATATCGATGCTAGTTTGTTTTGTTTGGTAAGGAACATGTGTTTATGCTATTTATAGAAAGGTCTGTTTGGTTGGGTATATAAAGTATGCGGGAAGAATTTCATGCACGGGTGGTTTGATAGTAGTTAAAGTCATTCGAGTCATTGCAGCCAAGTGCTCTAGATGCTTTTTTCCAAATAAATAATTATGAGAATTATTTATTTACAGATTGATAGTCCAAAAAGAGTCGCAAATATGGATGTTGCAGTGCTTGTTAGAGACAAGACAATTTTCATAATTCTCATTGATAAACAAGAGGCTCGCAAGAGCCTGAATCGCTCACCTGGTAAACAATGCCTTATTGAACATATTGAACCATGCCAGGCAAACATGTACAGCTAACAATTCTTCAATATTACAAATATATATGACTTACTGTTTATAAATAAAGAAAATGAGACCAAAACACAAACACTTAAAACTTAGCAATGGACTGTGAAAATGAGGTCAAGTTCAAATAAAACCTGCGTAACCGACATATAGATCATAAAATATTTTCATACACCAAATATAGTTGACCTAATGCATAAAGTATTAAAAAAATAGACCAAAACTAAAAAAGTTAACTTTGACCACTGAATTATGAAAATGAGGTCAAGGTTAGATGACACCTGTCAGCTAGACATGTACACCTTACAATCATTCTATACACCAATTTTAGTAGACCTATTGCATATAGTATAAGAAAAACAGACCAAAACACAAAAACTTACCCCTATGTTCTATTTAAAGTAAGGGCGGCCATGTTTTTTGACAGATCAAAAATCGAAGCACACACTTTGTGCAGGATAATCTAAGGAACTATCATGCTAAGTTTCATCCAAATCCATTCAGTAGTTTCAGAGGAGATGATTTTTTAAAGTTAGCAAATATGATGAACAAATTGTGAAAAATTGTCATTAAAGGACATTTACCCCTTAAGGGGTCAATTGACAATTTTTGTCATATTAACCTATTTGTAGATCTTACTTTGCTGATCATTTTTGCTGTTTACAGTTTATCTTCATCTATAATAATATTCAAGATAATGACCAAAAACTGCAAAATTTCCTTAAAATTACCAATTAAGTGGCAGCAACCCAACAATGGTTTGTTTGATTCGTCTGAAAATTTCTGGGCTGATAGATCTTGACCTAATGAACATTTTTACCCCATGTCAGATTTGCTCTAAATGCTTCCGTTTTTGAGATATAAGCCAAAAACTGCATTTGACCCCTATGTTCTATTTTAAGTAACGGCGGCCATGTTTTTTGACGGATCAAAAATCGAAGCACACACTTTGTGCAGGATAATCTAAGGAACAATCATTTTAAGTTTCATTCAAATCCATTCAGTAGTTTCAGAGGAGAAGATGTTTGAAAAATTGTTAACGACGACGACGACGTCGACGACGACGACGACGACGGACGCCAAGTGATGAGAAAAGCTCACATGGCCTTTTAGGCCAGGTGAGCTAAAAATGAATTACGTGTACTTATTACCTGAATAAAAATGCACTTGACTTTTGCAAGTGGCTACTCCCAGAGAGTTTTGTATTATATTGATAAATGTTTTATGTTCGTTTGAGGTTACGAATTAGAACATAATAGATACAGCCATGCAAGTAGGGATATCTCTGAAAATAAAATTTCCGTGGAAAGGCCCGCGTATGTGTTTGTTTAAGTTCAATTTCCTGTATTGCTGAAGATTAAAGACAGGAAAAGAAAGGAATTTTTGCATCATGATAGACTCAAACTGTGCTTTGACAGAGAAATACTTCTATGAGGGGGAGGACAGGGGGTTACCCTTCTCCCTTCTCCCACCCCTCTTCTCCTTTCTCCTACCCCCGTTCTCTTTTCTCCCATTAGAATAAAACATCTGCTTTTGAGATAAATTTAAAAAATTCTCCTTTTGAGATAAATTAAAAAAATTCTCCTTTCTCCAACTTTTTCTCCTTTTTCCCAGCCTTCCTCGCCTTTCTCCTACCCCCTTTCTCCCACCCCTTTCTCCTTTCTCCTATCCCTTTATCCCTGTCTCCCTTACCCCTGTCCCCCCTCTTCTATGGATAAAGAGGCTTATGAATAATATCCTCGCCTCGGAAATGTCGAGAATAAAATAGAACAAAACATCAACATGGATAAGGAAGATCTTCTTTATCAATAACAATAAAAAAAAGTTCACCTCTTTGTCAGCATCTCTGACTATTGGTTTTCGTAATGGTTATCCCTGTTTTGTGTCAGATCTCTGAGAACTGATTAAAAATGAACGTATAATTGTTAAAGATCTTCATTCGTTAGTTGTATCAGACTTCGAACAGTGGTATATACTACTGTTGCCTTTGTTTAGTCAAAACTCTCTAATACCGAACCATGAAGATAAAAGTATTGATAGTTTTGATACATTATATAACAGGTCCAGATGGGGACAAACTGGTGTGCGAAAAAGACAAATGACGTCCTACTATATTTCTTTTTATGTACAGCAGATATCTGAAGTATTGTTTATTGGACTATTTGTATATATATTTAGTAAAACAAGTTTTGCTAATTCATTCTAAGTATGGATGATGGACTTGATTATGTCATTTAATGGTGAAAATCCAGATAGATAAGAGGAAGATACAAAGATTAAATGCGGTAGATTAGAGGAAGATACAAAGATTAAATGCAGTAGTACGCAAGAACCTGAGCAAGGCAAAATTATGTCTGGTATGTGCAAGTCGTTTTACTAATGTAAGAAGGCACGTACGCCTCATGGTGCGGGATTTTTTCGATGCATTGAAGACCCATTGGTGGCCTTTGGCTGTTATATGGTCCTTGTCGGGTTGTTGTCTCTTTGACACATTCTCTATTTCTATCCTCAATTTTATGACTTTTATGTATACCACACACATTTGCCCAGATACACTAACGCACTAACCTCATGTAAAATTTATCAAAACCAATTTGGTCAGAGGAGAGGGAAATATTGGAAAACCATTGCCTTTAGCTTCACAACTGTAAGGATGAACAACAGTCGGTATGGACAGAACTAATGAATGGTCTCCTTTTAAAACTCTGTCAACGCTATTTATTGCGCGATTACTAAAACATCTGGTAGACTATTTACGAACAGATGATGCCTTTAAACTATACTAATCAACTGACTTTCACAGGACAGACATACCTTTATTGAAATTCTACAATATAGGGAAAACAGATTAAATGTAGAGGTTATGCATGCTGTATTCCCTCCATCTGCAATATATTCTTTGGTACATTGAAAAATGTTTGCCTTATTATTAAAAGGAACTGAAAACGTAGATAACCTCATTAAATATGAAATCAAAGTACCCCTTTATCAATTCAAAATGTTATTATGGTTACTGATTCGCATTTTCATTTGGATATGATTAAGCAACAAGCCGATCTATAAGTGGAATGATGGTGAGTTAGTATTCCAAATCGGACACTTAGAAGGGATATATGTGTATTTCAAAGACGTTGGCCAGCAAGAGAAAATATGGAAGAAATCAGAAAGGATTGACAAATAATATCGACTGTTGGAATACATCCACGGATAAAAAAGGAGAGGAAATGAGTGTCCTGAATTTGTGGATTACAGATTTAGAGATGCTTATCTGTGTAAATAGAATGGTGGCAGTTGGGGAATGGGGATTAGACTCCTCTGATAATCCAAACAGCAAAGAACTGAGAATAGCAAAAAGGCACGCCTACCTGTAGTTTACATTGCAGAGGAGATTATTTTAAGAAGCTATGTCCATGAATCATGTCCCGAGATTCATTATCTAATTTCCTAGAGGAAAACCATCTAATTCATTGGCATTGTTTTAATGGTGATATGGAGGAATATCGGCAATGCAAAACCATGTTTCCAAACGGTAAATTTGGCATCTCTTAGAGCAATTCCTACTTATGGATAACAAATACTCATCTTACAGATCAACTGTATGTCAATTGGACCTAGAATATTTAGTTTTGTAGATTGATTCCCCTCATCTACTCCAAGGATACCCTGGAGCATCTCCAGAACTATTAAAGGATATCAGTTAGACACTTAATTGCATCTATGATCGATGTACCCTCTGAAGATATAGCGAGATATATTTTAATGGATGGTTGTTATTTCCATAAGACTGGGAGGAATGAAGTAAAGGTCCAGATAGAAGATATAATTACTGGATTTGATACCAGAACTTAACCAATTATCTACTGCTCAACCTGGCAGATTATTTCCCAGAGCTCAGCTGATCCTGTTGTGTTGGATTCCAGTCCTGAGATTCCTGCCATTACATCCTTTTATATACGAAGACTATAACTGTGACTAGGAATAAAAGGTACATTACCAACATCATAATTTAAGTACATGTTGATGCAAGAGTAAAATGTTTCATTTATTACTGTTTTGAAATTGATACAAAAAAAATGGGCATTAAGTACAGTATCTTTTTTTTTAAATGAGGAAACCTGTAAAATGGTAAATATGTACCATGTATATGTTACAGGGAATTTGTGAAATCAGGGATTTTGTAAAATCACTGAAATTTCAGGGAATTTGTAAAATCACTGAACTGATTAGTGATTTTATAAAATCCCTGATTTTGACTAGTGATTTTACAAAATCCCTGAAATAATTAAGATCTTTTTTACAAATTCACTGATTAAATTCATGATTAAATTCAGGGAATTTGTAAAATGAATTAATTCATTTGTAAAAAAGAATTTCTGTGAAAAAAAAAGCCTACAACAGTAACACTCAATAAGTTTGAGATTAATCTAGCCTTAATTAAGTAAGCAGTTTTCATGCACTATACAACTGACATACTGTACTATATAGAACGATGGCTCAGACACAGATGTCTTTAAATCAAGAGCAAACATACACACAAAGGTTTCATCAAAATTGATATACAAAAAGCAAATAAGTGTTTAATTATTGATTTGCTGCCTACAAAATAATAGATTTGATAGAGACAGGGCAATTATGTAACAGTAGCTATCATCCAAAACTTGACATGTAAAAATAAGTAAATTCACAGTGGTCTAGATATCGGATTACTACCTTTTAGTCATTATCACTTTATACTTATTGTACAAAATCCCTAGCTCTATTTTCAGTGATTTTGTAAAATCCCTAGAACAATTTCAGGCAGAGGCGGATTTAGAGGGGGCCCAGGGGGCTCGGGCCCCCCCTTTTTGGGAAAAAATTGGTTGCTTATATAGGGAATCATTGAAGCGTGACTGGAGCGGGCCCCCTCTTAGGTCAGTCAGTGGGCCCCCACTTATGAAAATTTCTGGATCCGCCACTGTCAGGGATTTTACATAACCACTTAAACTGTTTAGTGATTATACATAATCACTGATAAGTCCAGTGATTTTACAAATTCCCTGTAACTTATACATATAAATGACTTTTAAAACATATGCAGTGATATACATTGATAGTGTTTGTTTATTTAAAGTCAATTATCTTACCACAACCAGGCTACGTTGTTTCACTTTCTTCCAATATGCAAGTCAGATAATATTAACCGTAAATGAGCATCATGTGTCTAATGTGTGCATATCCTGAGTGCATATCACATATCAGTATTTTTATTAGGACATGACATAATAATACGTTATTTGTATTATAGGCTTAAAAAGGACGTTGAGAAATCAGGTCGTAGTAGTAGGACTGGAGCGCAGTTAGATCGAAGTCAGATCACAAAGATCGCTGTGCCATCTAGTTTCTAGTCGGAAATACTACGCTACGATCTCACAGCGACGTTACTACGATCTTTCTACGACTACTACCTTCTCATCGCGACCCATCCACGTTTATAATACGACCTCTCCACGACTACTACCCGGCTTCTCATCGCGACCCATCCACGCTAAAGCCTTATATACTACGACTATTCTACGTTTTATATGCAGAATAAACAAACACAATAATACGCTTTAACAACTTATTTAAAAAACATCAGAGTCACAATTTACAATAATTTAATTTTGGATGTAAAGCATCTAGCTCTGATTTGCTGACGTCGTTTTGTTTTATATCAGCCCATATACACAATTTTGCCATGTGACCGTGACGTCATCAAGGTTTTTTCATGATTTACTCCGGTTTAGAATGGATTTAAGAATTAAATTATAAGAAACGACTGTAATACTTTCAGTTTCTGCCTATTCGAAATAATATAAAAAATGTGGTGCACACTTTATTTAACCCGCTACGCGGGTTATTCAGTGTGCACCACATTTTTGATGTTATTTCTTCATAGACAAAAAATATTACAGTCATTCCTTAAATTAATGTATGTACATCTCCTTTTCACAAATCTATTTTAATTAAGGAATGACTGTAATATTTTTTTCTGTCTATGAAGAAACAACATTTAAATTCAAATACAACCAAACATCCGAAGAACAAATGACAATAAAAAAAAACCATTTTATTAACCTTCCAACACAACAATTCAAATTGATCTGTACTCTGAGGATATGTAACACTACCAATACTTCTACCACAGCCATTTTTCTCATGTGCTACTTTTTGAGTAAAATGAGGTCGAAATTTTGTATATTTGCTCAAAATTCGGATTTGTGGCCGTATTTTTCTTTTCGAAAGAAAGACAAAACTTTTTTGTTTTAATAGATAAATAATTTGTTATATCTGTATTTTATAAGTATCCTAAAAATGTATGTATACATTTTTTATTCAGAAATAACTCATATTTATGAAATGTTCATGAATGTAGAAAAAACAAAATTGTTTACTGTATATTTATCCAATTTAAAAAAAAAATGCACTATTTACGTTTTCATGAAAATTGGCACCCATAATCTTCTCGCGTAATCAAACCAAATGGCATTTTAAAAAGAGGGGTCCGTGAACTCGTTTTCAAGTTAAATAAGTTTGAATGATAAAAATCGATCGAGAATAACATCTTTTCCCGATAAGTCATCGTCTTCGTTTATTCATATTAATTATATATTTGAAATAAAATCGACTGCGGTGCACTCGATATGCATGGTTCAACAAGAACCCATCTTCATATGCTATTCTTTTTTTTTCTCTCATTCACGTAGTAAAAAATAAATCCCGAGAATTCAAGAAACAACAAACTTATAGGAGAGGACTACATTTTGAAATATAATAATATATAAAACTTACCATTATTAGCTGCTTTGACTATATCCTCTTATTAATCCCAGGAACTTACTGTTCCCAGGTAATCCCAACTGAAATTATGACGACTATCTGAATAGATTTTGAATACAAAATTCATGATACGCATAGTGATACATTTTGTCTTATACTTCATGGGCTTCGTGTAGCAATACATATTGTTTACCTTTAGCTGTACTTTCTTTTTGTCTATTTTTTTAAGTTGAGCTACTGTTTAAAGGGGCCAACATGCAGGATATATCTAAATAAAAAGAAAGTTTATTCACAAAGCAATTTTCAAACTTGAGGAAAATAAATCTTTGCTTGCTTGTTCTTTTATTTTACCTTTTTCGACGTGTTAAACAATGTTTTAAGTAAGACATTTATAAGCCTCTAACAGTCCATTCTGTTATCGGCTTATATCCCTTACTTAAATAGTAGCCGTCCATATACCAAATTTCTGAGTTTAATATGTTAGAATAGAAATGTTCATTTGTCCTGTTTCAAAAAAAATTATAGGAGTTTATTCTATTAAATATTTATTAAATTATAGCTTCCCTATTTATTATTATGAAATAAGAAAATTGGGGACAAGATCGAAATAACGTTATTTGTTTTAGACATTTCCTTGATGTTTATACAACCAATCAAATTCGATTTTGTTTCAGATGACGAGCAGCATGTCTCGAATGTCTGCCGGTTAGCCAAGCACCTGAAAAAGCTGTTAATGCCTGGACACACGCGATGCCTACTGCAAATAAATAGTTAACATGAAACCGTAGAAGTGTTCTTGTTATTTACGTGTTGTAGTTATTTATTTGAATCATGGCAGCAATGCCACCGGAGGTAAGAACGTCAATGCAACGCGACATCTTGTTTGTTTATACCCACGCTAGTTATCTGGTTATAAAGCGACAGAGTCTGAAGATACGAATCTTCAGCGTTCGGCAAACATGGATATGCTGTAACCGTTACGTACACTGCTGTATTATAAATTATTCAGACGATTAAAAGCCATTTAACCCCGCATTTAACAACATGTTTTGAAATCAGTGCCCTTTAAAATATATATAATGTAGTGCTAAGCATTATATCATGTATATCTTAAGGTTCACCTGGACCCTTTGTCTGCAGCATTCACGATCAACTTACATATGAGCCCAAAAGCCCGCAGCTCAGTTGGCCTGTTGGCCTAAAAGCAATTTTACATGCCAATGTGTGGTTAAGCATGAAGACTTGTTTTAGATAGCTGCTTTCACCTAAAAATGTACAGAATAGATCATGATACTAACCTTTGAGTCTGGATAAGTTTCAAGGAAATATTATACACCATAGCCTAGATATTAAAATAAAGATTTATAAAGTACATACTATGTTTAAAAATACAAAACTTAAAAACTGGATTATTCATATTGGCTTAAGTTTATATTGGTCATGTGTTGGTTAGCAGAAAATATACAATTGCACATATATTATACATGTATAAACAATTTCAAACTCAAAGTTGTGACAAAAGGGATAAGATTTGCAGCTTGTTTGAGCATATATTTTTTTAATAGTCTTCCCAAATCATATTATTCAAGAAAAGTTTTATTTTGTAAGGGTTCAATATTGCTCACTCTCCCTTTAAAATTTAGAATAAAAATATGCCCCAACAAGCTGTAAATTGGTCACTTGACTTGGTAGGTTAACATAAACTGATGAGAAAAACTCCAAAAAGAGATGAAACATTCAAGCAATTAATCATTTTGGAACCATTGTCATGAATGATGATAATACCATTTGTATAGATTGGTTTTCATTCAATAGCTTTCCTTTTAAATCAGTGAAAATAATTTAAATGAAAACTATTTTATTCAAGACAACTGACATTGAAAACTACAATGTCAAATTTTCTTGTATTATTATTTTATATACATGTATTACTATGCTTTCTGCATATACAAGCCTATAATTGTCATAGTTTCAATTCTAACATAAACATACATTATACAAAAGTATCATAGACCCCTTTTAAGCTTTTAAACTTATTTAACAATACAGCAGTTGAAGGATTTAATCAATTATTTTTATTGAAAACTTTTCAGCAAGTGGGGTATGTCCCTGACAAATTGAAGAAAGCTGAAAAGAGAATTCGTACACAATCTTACGATACAGAAGCATGGAGCGTGTTAATAAGAGACTCGCAGGTACATATCGTAACAACTAATAATCATGATAATTGAATATGTATTGTCATAAATTGACCATGTCTATTAAAAAATCATGGAGCGTGTTAATAAGAGACTCGCAGGTATATATTGTAACAACTAATAATCATGATAATTGAATCTGTATTGTCATAAATTGACAATTTTCATGATTAATATCAAAATATAACTGATCATTTAAAAGTATACTACATTTGTACTACATGTATAATAACTTTTGTTGTTATACTTGATTACTTATTCATGTATTTCCTTTCAATATTAAGAAAAAATAAGAAAAATAAAAATTTAAGACATTTTTACTGTATGTTTGTTGTTTTCAATTGTGAAAACTCATCATTTCTTCCTTTTTTTTGAATTTTAGATGAAACCTATAGAGAATGCAAGACCAGTCTACGAACAGCTTGTAGAACAGTTTCCTACTTCTGGAAAATATTGGAGGATTTACATAGAACAAGAGGTTATTTAAATTTTGTTTTTACTATTGATGTCACATGACCTTAAAGTGCTGAAAATTAACTATACTGCAGTTGAATTCAATTTTGAATTTAAATTTACTGTTTTTATACGACCGCAAAATTTGAAAAATTTTTCGTCGTATATTGCTATCACGTTGGCGTCGTCGTCGTCCGAATACTTTTAGTTTTCGCACTCTAACTTTAGTAAAAGTGAATGGAAATCTATGAAATTTTAACACAAGGTTTATGACCACAAAAGGAAGGTTGGTATTGACTTTGGGAGTTTTGGTCTCAACATTTTAGGAATTAGGGGCCAAAAAGGGCCCAAATAAGCATTTTCTTGGTTTTCGCACTATAACTTTAGTTTAAGTTAATAGAAATCTATGAAATTCTGACACAAGGTTTATGACCACAAAAGAACGGTTGGGATTGATTTTGGGAGTTTTGGTTTCAACAGTTTAGGAATTAGGGGCCAAAAAAGGGCCCAAATAAGCATTATTCTTGGTTTTCGCACAATAACTTTAGTTTAAGTGAATAGAAATCAATGAAATTTAAACACAATGTTAATGACTACAAAAGGAAGGTTGGTATTGATTTTGGGAGTTTAGGTCCCAACAGTTTAGGAATTAGGGGCCAAAAAGGGACCCAAATAAGCATTTTTCTTGGTTTTCGCACCATAACGTTAGTATAAGTAAATAGAAATCTATGAAATTTAAACACAAGGTTTATGACCATAAAAGGAAGGTTGGTATTGATTTTGGGAGTTTTGGTCCCAACAGAATAAGGGGCCCAAAGGGTCCAAAATTAAACTTTGTTTGATTTCATCAAAATTGAATAATTGGGGTTCTTTGATATGCCGAATCTAACTGTCATGACTGTGTATGTAGATTCTTAACTTTTGGTCCCGTTTTCAAATTGGTCTACATTAAGGTCCAAAGGGTCCAAAATTAAACTTAGTTTGATTTTGACAAAAAATTAATCAGTTAGGTTCTTTGATATGCTGAATCTAAAAATGTACTTAGATTCTTGATTATTGGCCCAGTTTTCAAGTTGGTCCAAATCGGGGTCCAAAATTAAACTTTGTTTGATTTCATCAAAAATTGAATAAATGGGGTTCTTTGATATACCAAATCTAACTGTGTATGTAGATTCTTCATTTTTGGTCCTGTTTTCAAATTGGTCTACACTAACGTCCAAAGGGTCCAAAATTAAACTTAGTCTGATTTTAACAAAAATTGAAATCTTGGGGTTCTTTGATATGCTGAATCCAAAAATGTACTTTGATTTTTTATTATGGGCCCAGTTTTCAAGTTGGTCCAAATCAGGATCTAAAATTATTATATTAAGTATTGTGCAATAGCAAGTCTTTTCAATTGCACAGTATTGCGCAATGGCAAGAAATATCTAATTGCACAATATTGTGAAATAGCAAATTTTTTTTTAATTATAGTTATCTTTCTTTGTCCAGAATAGTAAGCAAGAAATATCTAATTGCAAAATATTGTGCAATAGCAAGATTTTTTTTTAATTGGAGTTATCTTTCTTTGTCCAGAATCAACTTAAATCTTTGTTATATACAATATACAATGTATATTAACTTTTTACTACCAACTGATAAATTAAAATAATCTTTACCATTCAGTGATAACAAGCAGTTTTTTTTACATCTTAATATTTTATGATGTATTTAAATGAGTAGTTATTGTTGCAAACTCCATTAGAAATTTTAATTGAGATTAGTTTTGGAATAAGGGAAAGGGGGATGTGATTAAAAAAATTGGGTTCAATTTTTCTCATTTGAAATTTCATAAATAAAAAAGAAAATTTCTTCAAACATTTTTTTGAGAGGATTAATATTCAACAGCATAGTGAATTGCTCTAAGAGAAAACAAAAATTTTAAGTTCATTAGAACACATTCATTCTGTGTCAGAAACCTATGCTGTGTCAACTATTTAATTGATTTGTAAAATCTTGACATTTGTTTTGTGTAAAAAAAAAACATGTAATGTCAAAAATTTGATCACAATCCACAATCAGAGCTGTATCACGCTTGAATGTTTTGTCCATACTTGCCCCAACTGTTCAGGGTTCGACCTCTGCGGTCGTATAAAGCTGCGCCCTGCGGAGCACCTGGTTAAATGCTTTTTTTATAGTTATATATTTTTATGAGGTACTTTTTATCTTTTGCAATTGCAGTCATTATGGTCATGTGATGTCATTATACTGAGGGTAAAAGGTCTGTTAAGTAACTTTACATTGTTACTGATGAACATGATGAATATAAATCATTTACAAAGTCTTTAGAGTTCTTGTTTTATATGTTGTTGACTTATTTACTTGTGAATGTGATTGAATGAGAGTTGTCAACCATCTGCTAAATTTTTTTTCTTCATAGTTAATTAGATGGCATCCAGACTAAAAAAACTTTCAAAATGAAGCTAAATATTATCTTGCCCATGCCCTTTTATTTGTTTATTTTATACTTTATAATTTGGATCAATGTTTTACATTGTTTTAAATCTAATATGAGAACTAGAGTCAAATCAGTGAAAGTGAATTTGACTTATAGTGCCCCGTTAAAGCCAATTATTTTGTTTTTGAGGAATTTCATAATGGACGTCAGATTTACATCTCCTACAATACATTTGTAGTTCTATTTCTTGAGCCAATACTATATCTTGTAGAAATAACAAGTGCTGGTGACATTTTTAAAAGCCTTTGGACCAATTGGAACCAAACATTTGACACCAATCCCAATACTGCCAATAGTGATTAGTTCGAAAAGTGTGTTCAACCAGTTAAAATCAAACTTAATCAGTGTGTAATCAATATAAAAAAATGCATGGCCAGAAGAGAAAAGACAAGAATACACAAATGGAAAACTAAAGACTAGCAACATTTACCTGACTAAAAGGGGGGGATAAGCCCTTTTGATTTCCAGATATATTAAAAGCAATAAATTCTCTTATAAATAAGTCTTGGTATACAGGTATTAGAATGAATGGAATGAGAGGAAGTGTTTAATTGAAAATCTTTATTTCAGCATTCAACATAATATTTTAAAAACTATAATGTTAACACTTACATTTTTTTGTGTTACATGTATATAATTCAAACTGCATGATTGATGATAAGTAATCAGTGTAGATGTTTATTTATAATTTTATTTATTTATATAAACTAAAAACATGAAAAAGAAGGGTAATGTTACGGTACATAAATAAATATTGCCAATGACATATTGAAATGGTTGTTTTTAATTGTGTTTTAAATTCCAGCTTAACAGGAAAATTTCACACAAGGCTGAATATATTTATAGATGCAAAATGCACAATTTGGAAGTATTAAACACATGTATTCAACATGTATATTGTTAACTTATTATGAAAGTTATTTTTAAGCTACAATTCATTGTTATGGCACATTTCTTATATGAAGCAGAATGTGTGAAATTTTCCGCTTCAAATGTGTATTCATCAATTGATAGCTTCAAGCATTAGTAATTTAAGGAAGCTTTCATTTGATTCCAAGTATAGAATTTTTTTATTGGTTTCAGCCTTCAATGACAGAATTATCTTGATTGAAGTACAAATATAGCTTGTGGCATATTTATTACACACACACACACAAACAAGAGAAATATGTTTTAGGTTAAACATTGTAAAATGTCAATTTGCAGAATCCATTCATAAATTTCAAATTAAATTCTATAGCATGTCCTACATGATTAAGCCTTTACACAACAAAATGACCATTGACCGACACATATACAGCAAATAAAGATAAACGAAAGATGTCAATAGGTCAAAATACTGTGTGAATTAAAACAGGTGACTTTGAACATTGTCTAACTGTACTGTAGGTAGAAATTGGGCTTTGAACTATAGCTGTTTATAGACTTTCTTTTCTCAATGTGATAACAATAATTTCTTTCACTGTGCTCCATTTTCATTATTCATAGGGAATTGCTAATCATAGCAACAAATCTGTTTCAGTTGACTTGTTATCGTCAAATGTATATAAAAAAATTGAGAATGGAAATGGGGAATATGTCAAAGAGACAACAACCCTGCCATAGAACGGACAACAGCAGAAGCCTGAGAAGGTCACCAATAGATATTCAATGCAGCAAGAAATTCCCACACCTGGAGGCGTCCTTCAGTTCCTAAACAAATATATATACTAGTTCAGTGATAATGAATGCCATACTCAACTCCAAACATACATGTACGTTGTATGCAGATGCCTTATGTTAAGAAGTTTCCGTCTGTCATATGTTGATTGTCGATGATGCCATTTTCATGTTTCAGCAACTGCTTGAAAATAAAGTTTTTGTCGTGTGGAATACTCCTCTATAAGTTACAAGATAACTTTATATGGTATTTGAGTTTCTCTCAAGGTCTTCATGTCCATCACACAGTGAGCAGATGTTGATCCAGGATTTTGAAAAGGGAGGGGGCAGGGCCCACAAACCGGTAGGCAACGTTTGTTATGGAACATGTAGAGAGTCAACCATATAAATTGCTCAATAAACTCAAATTTAAGGTTTATTGGTCAAAAGTCAATTTTTGTAATCAGGTTGGTTTTTCATATACTTGAAGCATTAGGCTAAGTTGTTTATGTATGTCTGGCTGGGTTCATCTGACTGTGACCTCAGTTTTTATGATACCAACTTAAAATCATACCTTTATATTACACACTTGCAACATCAATTCAATCATGATAAGTAAACCAGTCAAAACATTTCAGATCGCTTAAGTGTGTGCACGCATAGGTCAATTCAAATTTATATTTTTAAGGTGGTACCCAACACCTTGACTAAAACTGATTTGGATCGTTTAATTTTTTTTAAATTTAATTTCTGAAACTATATTTACTTTGAACCTCTGACAAAAATATAAAAATAAATTAAACTTGAACTACACACTTTATCTGTAAAATTTCATTGGATATATAGCAGGTTGGTAAACACTTATTTTGATCATTGAGAAGCAGGGGTGCAGCTGGTGTTAGGCACTTTAGGCATGTGCCTACACATTTTTTTTCACAAATATTTTTTTTTATTAAAAAAAATAATAAACAACATTATCTATAGATGAAAGCCAGTGAAGTTGTCAAAACTCTTTAATTATCGAATGCCATGTGTACACTAGTCTCTTGTCCTTAGTGAAATGAATGGAATATTGGATAGAATTGAATGTTTTTACGATTTTACCTTATATAGAAACTATAAACTAGAACTTTGGTTCAGATCATTTGACCTCTATCAACAAAAACTTGAATGAACCTCAACTTAGACACATGAGCTTTTTAATTAGTTGTTGTTAGTTTTCAACTAGCTTTCCACTTTGTCTTCACCCGACTTGCCAATGTTGGTCGTCTGTTTAGCTATGCAGGATGTATAAATACGCAGCCACGTCTGATCAGAATGGGGAAATTAAATCTGATGCCTAGTTGTAGAGAGAATGCAACTCTTTGAGGAGTTCGCAGTTGGTCTACTGAAAGGCAAAATTTCTGCTCCTATCCAATAATCCCTCATTTTCCAATGCATGTCATTTTTAAATTTCCAGACCTTCGTCCTGGACGACACTATTACAGGATCTAGCTCCAAGTTGTGTTTATTGCAAAGAAAAATTTCAACGGTCCTGAACTTGCATAAATATTTGACATTGGGTGTAAAAAAAACAATCAATCAACTGGCTTCCAGTAATTTTGAGTACTCTCAAACCTGTGTGTAATGGCCACAATTATTCAAAATTACTAAGCAGGTAGGAACCACCTACCAGGGCTCTGCCCTGGACCTGCTGGGGGCCTTCAGCGGCCCAAGACCCCCTGACGATTGGTGCCTACAGTTGACTAAATACCCAGCTACGCCCCTGGGAAGCTTATATTTCATAACAATAGAAGGTGGTTAAAACATTCAGCAGATTTACAGAGTTATCTCCCTGTAGTGTTATGTACCACCTTAATCCATTTTTGGCATAGTACTGTATTGTTTGTTTTGCCCAAAACAAAGGTTTTCTGATAAGTAAGTGACAACAGTGGTATGATTGTATAAAAAAAAACCATAACTTATGGTTAAAGGAGTTTTAAACAATCTTTAGATGGTTGATAGATGAATATTTCATTGATATAAAATTTTTGGTTGACATAATTCAATTGTTATTTTGGTTCGGTAACTTGGGAAGTTAGTGGTCAGTTTAATTTTGTCAGTTTCTTTGGAATCAATATTGGTCTTTGCAAGACTCTCAGTGACCTTTTTGTTTTTAAGTTTTTGTGCTTTGTATACAATTAGGAGATGTGGTATGATTGTCATTGAGACAGCTATCAAACAGAGTTCGAATATTGACTCGAAGCAACAAAAATAGATCACTTAATATCTTGTCACTTTAAGTAATATGTCGACTATATTCTATCTGCAGGACCATATTAAAATGAACATATCTTTATACAGTGACCTGTCTCCTGACATTCTCATTTTCAGGGTTTATTATATATTAAATCGGTGTTAAAGTTTTCATGCTAATGTCAGTTTCACAGTTGCTTTGATTGATATGTAAACTATTTGAAGCATACAACATATTTTAGGTTTATTGTTAAATGCTTTTGTGCAGTATATATTTTAACTAGCAAACAAAAATATCTTGTACACCAAAAAGCTTATGTCAATTAAAAACAAAACTTGAAACAAACAAACAAAACAACAAACAAACAAGTAGTATTATCAAAAAGAAAACATCTCTGTTAAGGAAGAAAGTTAACCATAGACATGATAGTAAACATGATTTAGGAGCAAAAAACACTGCTTTAGAAATCTGATAAACATTAACATACAATTTAATCCAAACCATGAGGGTTCATGGCCTGATTATATACAATATTTAAGGAACAGTGGGTTACATTCCTGTATGAGTTCATTATGCTGAAACAGGTAAGCTTAAATGAAATAGGAACATTTTGTATGAAGTTTTATGATTCAACAGCACCTTTGAGTTGCTAAAAGAACATACACTGATGAAGGGTTATATAAACCATAAAAAAAATGGAGACAGTGCTTATAAACCAGTGATATCTGGCTTGTCAAAGAAATCAAACACTTGTTTGATTATTAATAATTAGCTCCCCTGAAACTATATACAATGCGAAAGATTCCTTAATTTGCATTGCCCTGGACATAGAATAATTGGCTTTGGTGCATGTCCATTCTTTAACCTAGCCAGAATTTTATGAATTAAGTCAAGATCTTGTAGTCGGTTCAAAACATTTATTTTAAAAGTTGTGCTCCTTTGGAAATAAAATTATGGTATTTTGCATTGAAAGTGCTCTCACAGCTACATTTCTTGTAGGATTATAAAATATATATGAAAGGTTTATATCTGCAATGTCTAGAGAAAAAGATTGAGAAATCAGTTGATAACCTTTATTTTTGAACAAGTTATACCCTTTGGAAATATAAATTTAAACATGAGATATTGCATTGAATATATTGCGTATTGCTTACAAGAAAGCACTCCCACACCTACATTTTTGAAATTTATATCATAGATTGATATCTGCAATGTCTCATACTAGTTTTAAAAATCAGTTTCAAATATTTATTAGTCCCCTATGGACAAAGTCGGGGGAACTTTAGGTTTACACTCGGTCTGTCTGTCCAACCGTCCGTACAGCAAACCATTTTCCACACTTGTTTCTTTCATCCTTGAAGATATCAACTTAATAATTGGTATGTAGTTTTATCAGGACAAATTACAGTTCATGTTCGAATTTTGTTCTGGTCTGATGATTTTGTGCAGAGTCATGGTCTTTGGACATAGAAAATTGACTCAAATAATCAGTTTCTGCCCTTTTTTTGTCATTCTTGAAGATTTTTATTTGATAATCATTATATTATCACGATGAGTAACATTTCAAGTTGAATTTTGTTCCTGTCTGATGATTTTTTGCAGAGTTATGGTCCTTGGACAAAATAGATTCACTCAAATAATCACTTTCTCATGCTGGAAGAAATTGATTTGAAAATTAGTATATAGTGTTATCATGAGGAGCTACAGATCAATTTCCAATTTTGTTCTGGTCTGACAATATTGTGTAGAGTTATGGTCCTTGGACTGACAAATTCATATTGATAATCAGTATTCAACACTTTTTATACAGAGGGGGATTAAGTTTTACCCTTGTCCATCTGCATGGTCGTACCTTAAATTGATATTTGTTCTCTCGCTTTAGTTTGCCTCAACCAAATGTTATGTAACTTATACACAATTCTTGTTATCACAAATCACAGATCAAGTTGAAATTTTGGAGGCTTTAAAAATCACTTATGCCCCTTTACAAATGGAAAATAGCTGATATCTTTGTTTCAGTTCTCTAACTTTAGTTTGTCTCAACCTAATATTATAAAACTTATACACATTGCTTATTACCACACAACACAGACCTAATTTTAAAATTTGGTGGTTTCACTAAAACTGTTCTAGAGTGTTGCCCCTTTACAAATGGAAAAAGTGCTAAATATTTTGTTTTTGGTTATTATCTTGAATAATTTTATAGATAGAGATAAACTTTAAACAGCAATAATGTTAAGCAAAGTAAGATCTACAAATAAGTCACATATCCAAAATGTTCAGTTGACCCCTGAAGGAGTTATTGCCCTTTATAGTCATTTTTTACCAATTTTTCATAAATTTTTGTAATCTTTAAAAAATCTTCTCTGAAACTACTGTACCAAATTTCACCAAACTTAGCCACAATCATTATTAGGGTATCTTGTTTAAAAATTGTATGCGGTGACCCAGCCAACCAACCAAGATGGCCGCCATGGCTAAAAATAGAACATGGGGGTAAAATGTAGATTTTGGATTATGACTCTGAAACCAAAGCATTTAGAGCAAATCTGACAAGTGGTTAAATTGTTAATCAACTCAATATTTATCTGCCATGAAATTTTCAGATGGATTAAACAACTGGTTGTTTGGTTGCTGCCCCCAATTGGTAATTTTTAAAGAAATTTTGCCGTTTTTGGTTATTATCTTGAATAATATTATAGAGTTAAACTGTGAACAGCAATAATGTTCGGCAAAGTAAGATCTACAAATAAGTCAGCATGATCAAAATGATCAGTTGACCCCTTAAGGAGTTATTGCCCTTTATAGTCAATTTTCATTAATTGGGTAAATTTTTACAAAATATTTTCTCTGTAACTAAAGGGCCAAGTTTATTATAGATAGAAATAATTGTAAGTAGCAAGAATGTTCAGTTAAGTAACATCTACAAACACATCACCATCATCAAAACAGTTTTGTCATAAATCCATCTGTGTCCTTAGTTTAATACATGTATGCACATAGACCAAGGTGAGCGACACAGGCTCTTAAAGGCCTCTAGTTTTCTTTCCATTCACTAACTTTAGTTTGCCTCAACCTAATGTTATGAAACTTATTCACAATGCTTATTACCACAAAACTCAGATCAAATATGAACTTCAGTGGTGTCACTTTTACTATCCTAGGGTTATGTCCCTTTATAACATTATATGCAAGCGGGGGCATCATATATGTCCCATGGACACATTGCTGGATTTTTTCTTTCTGGTTTTCTAACTTAAAGTTTGCCTCAACTAAATGTTGTGAAACGTATACGAAATTCTTAAATCACCACTAACTGCAGATCAAGTTTAAATATGGGGCACGTCACTTGTGCAGTTCATGGGTTATGTCCCTTTATAACATTATATGCAATCGGTGGCATCATTTATGTCCCATGGACACATTCCCCATTTATTTTTATTAGCATTATGTCTGTCCTACTTCAGGTTAAAGTTTTTGTTCGAGGTAGTTTTTGATGAAGTACAAATAATATCAACTTGAGACTTAGTACCTTATATGATCTTTCTAATGTTAATGCCAAATTAGAGATTTTATCCCATTTTCACTGTCCACAGAACATAGAAAATGATAATGCGGATGGGGCATCCGTGTACTTGTTTAGTTCTAGAAGATAGTGACTTGATACTTGTTGTATAGTTTACACCTTGACAAGTTATTAATCTAGTAAGAATTTTGGTCCAATACAATGAATTTTTAACTGGAAGGGAAGACAAGTATGTTAATCTTAACTTGATTGACCTCATTTTCATGGTTAATGCTTCTCTTGATACTATAAGCAGATCGACTTGCAGTTTTCTTTGGGAGAATTCTGAGATGTACATTTCCTTCAGATAGGGTTCATTTGACCTTGGCCTAATTTTTATGGTCTATTGATCAATGGTTTCTTGGTAGGTCTTCATGAATAGGTCCATTTTATTGGATACAATAATCAGGCCGCTAGGGGATTCAAATACATTTGGTGTATTCTATGATTGGAAGATTTGTATGTCTAACTGACCAATTTCATCTGACCTCATTTTCATAGTTCATTGGTCAGGTAGTCTGTTTCTACACTATAAGCAGTAGATCTACTATATTTAACAATTGTAATGTTTATAAAGGCACATATTTTTCTAGCAGCAATCATCTGAACTTGACCTTATTTTCATGGTTCATTTTGTGAATGGTAAGTTTTTTGGCTACACAATTGTCTGATTGTCAGACACTATAATCAATAAGTATACTATTATTAGTATATAGAGTCCTAGAACTTAATTCTGGTGTACATTATTTTTACCAAGTTGGATAATTGGAAATTGTCTTTGGGGCATTTCTAGGTCATGTAAAGTCAAATTTAAATTCATTTGATTGGTGGATGCTTTAAAAAAATAAGTATATATTTTCACATTTTCATCTCAGAATCAATTCCAAATATATGAAGATGACCTATTTTTAGCTTTATTGAATCGACTGTTACATATTTCTCTCCAATAGTTTTCATTATAGTCCAGTCAATCTAGCATAATTTGACCCTTAAACCTTGAAGTAAACGCAACAGAAGATTTTTAAGTTTAAATCTTTTGCATTAAACCCAAAATATACACAGAAAAAAGTTCCATGAAATCTAACTTGAGGAAAACTGAAAAAAAATCATGATTTAAAAATTCCTATGGAGATTTGCATTGATATAGGAGATAACTCTACAAAAAAGGCAGAACTATCAATTATATAACTTTTCCACTTCTATTCAACAAGAATGTTTTCATTCTGGATATTTTAGCCGTCTTTAGAGTATAACAAACAACTCTAAAGAGGTTTTCATATCTTTTATCAAGCTACAACCGTGATTTCATAATTCATAAGTAGACTTTTAGATTTTTCAGCATGTCAAGGAATCTCAAATTGAATAAAACTAGTTAAGAATATATTCTCCTTTTTGTGGTTTAAACTTTCTTTAAACAAGTTAGATGCTGAAAAAATATAATTTACATATGTAAACAATACCAAATATTCACATCATTTTTTCAAAAAGGTCACAAAGCCATAAATTTGCAATGTCTTTCTTTAATGAAAATGTTCCAAAAAAATTAAAAATACCCATAACACTTCGGTTTGACATTTCATGAGCAGAAGATTACATAATATAGTCAAATACAAACTATTAATCTCATCAAAGTATCATATTTTACAACATGACTATTAAGAAAATCAACCAAAAACTGACAAAAAAAAGAATAATTTTTGCGGAGTTATCTCCCTTTCCAATGTTAATTTCCATAAATTAAAAATGCAAAATTTGAGTTTTCATTCAGTTAGATTTTATGGGACTTTTTTCTGTGTATATTTAATGCTTAATGCTATAGATTATAACTAAAATATTTTCTGTTGCAATTAGTTTGAGGTTCAAACATAGTTTGAAAGGACTATTACTATTTAATTAAATCCCACTTTATATTCAGAATCTGTACCCATTACTACTATTCAGTAAGGTCATCATTGTTTGTAGTACAATTTCATGATTAAATTTTATTCAAAAGGGTCCTGAATTTTAATTTTTTATTCAGAGTTATAGAATATGTTGTCTCAATTATTAAGACATAACATGAAACATTGATTGAACTGTTTCTTGTACTGAGGAAAATTGTTTAGCCAATTTTACTTTTTTGTGAGCGTTTATGAAAAGTTGACATGGGCCCCCTCTAAATCCACCTCTGACAAGTTACTTAAAGTCATAGAAAATAGATTTTGTCAGTGGACATCTTGCATAATTACAGTGGACAAGTTATTGATTTTCGTCACCCTTCAATGCATTATTGACACAAGCTAACTTTCAACTGAGGTTCTTGTATGTGCTTCTGAAGACAACGGAAACAGTATTTTGTCAGTGAGTGGACAGATTTATAATGGACCAGAAGGCAACAAGTACATGAAAATTGTTAGAGTTGTTTCCCTTTGCCAAGGTTATTAATTTTGTTCATGCGAAATTTTAAAGTTTACCAGTATACAAAATGAGTTTTTTGCAATATTTTTTTTAGTCCCCAAAGTTTCTTACAAGGTGTTTTTGGTACTGTGATATTTTTGTGTAAAACATGAAGCTTACCTCCCTTGTCATCAACATGTTTCTTTAACTTTTCTTATTCTTTAAAGGGAATATTGAATAGTGCACATTGCATCCAACTTTATGATACATCTATTACCTCATGTTTATTTTATAACAAATTAAAAACTAATAAGTAATTAAGCTAATAACAGGGTTAACCCTGATTCTGTCCTCATTTTCATTGTCCTTTATGAACTATTTTAAATTTCATGGTTACGTACATCAGATTTTCAGATAATATTAAGTTATTGATCAATTCAATATGTGGGATAGAATAATTTTACATGTAGACATATTTTAGATCGTATAAGGAATATGACCACTATACTGTGGATTCATTATTATTCGTTGGATACCAATTTTCGTTGATTTCGTGGGCACAGTCAAACCACGAAATTAAATATTCAACGAATGATAATTTTTCTATAGGCTTGTATGCAGACTTCAGCAAAACCACGAAATTAAATATCCATGAATATGCAAGTTTTTCTTAATCCACGAAAATTGGTACCCTCGAAAATAAATGAATCCTCAGTATTTGGTGTATGGAATGTTTGTAAGGTGCACATGTCTCTCTGGTAGGTTTCATCTGCCCTTGATCTTAATACATGGTTCATTGATAAATAAGTTTTTATAACTCTGTTAGTTTATTAGATAATATAGTCAATAGGTACACTATAATTGGTTTATGGAATGAGATTAAGAATCGAAATGGGAATGTGTCAATCAGAACAAAGTGCAGAAAACAGCCACCATTGGATCTTTTTAACACAGCAAGAAAATCCTGCATCAATGTCTCTGGCAGATCTGTCATTGACCTCATTTTCATGGTTTATTGGTCAATATTAAGATTTGTGGTTTGATCTGTTTCCCCCCCCCCCCCCCCCCCCCCCATTTTCATAGGCAATTGCTAATGTCAAGTTAATGTGATAGTTTTAGCAAGACCACCATGTCACAGACTTTCATCAGGAATTTAATGATAAGTAAAACAGGCTAGACATTTCAGTGTGTGCACTCAAATTGTTTTAAGATGTTAAAAACAGTTGGGGAACTTAAATGAGTGATTTTTAAATCATGAAATTATCAGCTCATTTCTTGTGTGAGTTTATCGCCTTTGAATGATGATTTTTACCCACTTTTGTTTATCTCTCTCTCAAAAAAAATAGTAGGGATAGAAAAAACTACATAGATAACAAATCAGCTATAGTAAGATCACCAAAAACAAGATTTCATTCATGAACTTAATTCTAGTCTACAACGATAGAGTTTTTTTAAGATTCACATAGATCTAGGTGAGCTTTACACAGGCTCCTTAGAGCCTCTAGTTTGTATTGATACTCTTTCCTACATAAAAGAAGATTACAACATCATCGGTGACTCAGAACCTCTGAAGGTTATGTGACATTTAAATATTTTTTTTATGAAATGTCAATAGTTTATTATATCGGGATAATTCCAGTTCATGACTTTTATAGACACAGAATTGGTGTAAATAATAGGTAAATGTCTTGAATTTCAGTTTCATAAGTACCATAAAAATAAGGGGGTAGTTCAAAATCCTGTACTGGTTGAGAGACCAGATTAGTCCGAAATTGACAGTTTGTCTTCAATGATTTTTAAAAGAAACTCTTTGGAGAAAACTCTTTTAACTTAAATGTGTACCACTTTCCATCCCAATTAGATATTCAAAGTTATGTTAACTTAAAAACCTTTGAAAGTCTTCAAGATTATAAATTATGTGGTATTATAATTCTTGCCCAATACTAGAGAGAGACAGAGTCTATCGGCAAATGAGGTTGAAAACATTGTGGTCAAGGTCAATACTTTGTTGGAAGGATGACAAGAGGGGGAAACACAGTATCAATTTGTAAGTTTTGTTCCCAGTACCTTTAGTCTATTAACACCTTATTTACTTAGCTTTGTGTTCCTCAACCTACATATTTTTTGTCAGGCAATTACACAGACATTCATATTAATTTTTGAACCCAGAGTTATTATAATGTCAAGATTCAAAGTCTGTAGAATTTCAAATAGAAATAAAGTTATATAGATATCATCCTATGAAATTTTTAGTATTAATACAAAATAGACAGCCATTTTGAATGGTATGAAAAAAATTCTGGAAATTGAAATGATTGCATGTTAATTGAAAAAAGGTAACAGTCAGACTAAAGTGTCAATAGGCATGATTCATGGTGGGAACAGCTAGTTAAAAGTGCAAATAAGTTAATTACGCTAAGGAGAAAAGGACATTGTCCTAATTGTAATATAGAAAAGAGGGAATACATATCTTCTTAGTCACTATTTTTTGTAATAGACAGCATAACACCTTTTAAAAAATGCAAGAAACTATATGTTATCAGAATTTTGTTTTGAAAAAAAATTCTCAAGTGGATCGAAAAAGTTTGCTTTTTTAATTCTATTCTGAATCTATTCTGTTTTACTTCATTTATTTTTTATTTTGAATTGTTAATTTTGTGTTTTTCGTGATTACCAGTTCAAATTGTTCATATCATGTAAATTAGACAGCAATCCTACACAACAAGTTAATCAAATATCTGTGAACATAATGCCTACAATGCAAATACTTGTACATGTATAAATGTCTTGTATAGATGTCAGAAATAGGCCTCCAATGATGGACAACAAGTAGGCAATCCTTATGACAAGCAGAATATTCCATTGTCACAAGACTATGCAATTTGTAGTTGCATTCATCAGAGGAGATAGAGATCTGACATCAACTAGAATTTCTAAATAGACAGGAACAAAACCAAACATGACAACCACACCATTAGATGAATGATTTGAATATGTGTTATTGTTTAAGTAATATTGGGTAGAATAGACCAACCAGTTATAACCTTGTTCAGTAGACTTGAAGATCATGTAAAACTGAACAGGAACAATCACAGACAAGATTTGTGCTGTGGTTAAACATGAAGTGTGCAGAAATGAGCCAAAATTTGTTTAGTAGAAGATCAAATTGTACAGCCATGAAAGGGTCTTAACAAATTAATCTGGACCAAGCTATTTATATCAGATGTATAAATGTTGTAAACAAAGAAACAACTGCTTGAAAATGGCATTATTATATATAAAAAAAAAAACGTCTTTATTTTACAGCTAAAGGCAAAGAATTTTGAAAGAGTAGAAAAGGTATGAAAATAGCAAACACTTTCAAATGTTGAGAAATTGTTAAATCTCTGATTTTTTTTTATGAAATTTTGATTGCAAGATCTATATATGTAAAAAGATAAGAGAATTTCTAAAGGAATAGTACTATCAAACCATGTTTAACAGGACTATGAAGGATAAATAGATACAAGATGTGGAATGAGTGCCAATAACACAACTTTCATCCAAATTACAATTTTTTTAAAATAAACCATTATAGGTAAAAGTTCAGCCCTCAGCATGGAGTCTGGCCTCTTACCAAATAGCAAAGGAAAACCAACAGTCTTATCTATATAAAAAAAACAAGAAAGGAGAAACACTTATGAACCACATCAACAAACGACAACCACTGATCAAAGTATCCCTATCGACTTGTCCACTTTCTGTTGACTCTTGAGCTTGGTGGTTTGCAATCAAGTACAGAGTGAAAATTATATTTTGGTTCTAGAAATAACACTTCAATTGGTTGAGGTGTTAAATTGACAGTTATCAGAAAAAAACATTCAAATCCGTGTAAAATACAAATGGCATGTCCTTTTTAAGTCCAATATGAGTGCTTAGTAACATTTTTTCCAAATATATGATGACCTTTAATATGCTATTGTTATTTTTTTCAGTTATTTCAAAGATGTTTAGTAAAAGTATTAAACATAGACCTTTGGAAGCTGTATCTAAACTACATCAAAGATACCAAGGGTTCACTTCCATCTTACAGGTAATACATCATAATCAATTTTATCCTTCTTTCTGTAAAATTTCATAGGTAGACTCTTTAGAATATGAAAGAAAGGCGAAAAATACCAGACGGACATTCAAACCCGTAGATTGAAAATAAACTGACAATGCCATGGCTAAAAAAGAAAAAGAAAACAGACAAGTATAGTACATAAGACACAACATAGAAAACTTAAGCAACATGAACCCCACCAAAAACTTACGGTGGTCGCAAATCCTGCTCCACATGTGGCACCTGTCATGTTGTTCATGTTATTACAAACCTTGTAAATAGTATAAGAATTTTTCTCTACATACTACAGATCATAAAATGAATATTTTTTTCCTGGTTTGATTTTAAAATTAAGAGACAGCTTATAATATGAATCATGTGTTTAGCATAGTAGCCAAGAATACTGACCAGGTTGAAAAAGAGGGGAGCGCATTATGTCTTTAACTTAGTCTACTACTAGTATTTTGAAAGGTCAATCTTAAACACAACATTTTCTACAAAAATGTGAACAGTTATAAAGAAACACGTAAAGCTGAAATATCACAACTAAATATCATCAAAACAAACTTCAAGAATTTTTGCCTAAAAAAATCAGTTTGCTATACATTGGATTATAGTGTGAAATGTTATTCATTTCAGGGAAAAGATGGCCCAGGCTTACGACTTTGCCTTAGACAAGATGGGGATGGATATTATGTCATATCAGATCTGGGCTGACTATGTTAACTTTTTAAAATCTGTGTAAGTATATATTTGTATAAATGGTAACAATTACTGCATTAATTTTCGCTTATTTTTACATAATAGAAAAACAAAGGCCTGGGGTATCCATCCGTTACACAAAATTATTACATGCATGTAGCAAAATAAAAATCACAATAATCAAAGGGAGAGCACTTGTATTGCTGTTCTCCATGTCAAAAGTCCCAGTAAGGCCATCAACACAGAACATGCTAATTAAAATCTGGTTCTTAATGATACCTGAGTTGTACCCTCTCAAAGGTCTTGTAGTAGAGTGCTTGTGTCAACTGATGGAGATCATTGGTCTGGTATTTGACCTTGTATAACAACAACAAAATTGAAGTGACATTTGCTGCTTCAGTTCAAAGTATGCAACCATTAGAAGCATTGGAAAATATCTCATCCAAATCTAGTTTGTTTCAGAAGAGAATATGTCATTCTGCTAATACAGCCTGTCAATTATCGGGTTGAGGGTCTACAATAAAATACTTCACTAGCATGCTTTCTTTCTGAATATATTTGTGATATTCTGTACTGAATGAAAGCTTACTGGAAGCAGTTGGATTAAATAACAGCTATTTTACCACGTCTCCTTATTTATAAATTGATAATAATTTTCTTGTTTTACAGGGAAGCAGTTGGATCATATGCAGAAAACCAGAGAATAACAGCTGTACGGAAGGTCTACCAGAGAGGAGTTGTCAACCCAATGATTAATATAGAAATATTCTGGAAGGAATATTGTGCTTATGAAAACGTATGACAATTTATTCCAGATATAGTTTTATGAAGGTATCAGGTGGTTTTACTTGACACAACTAATCCATAAAATACTTAAAATAAACTAATATACATGAAAGGACAGAGGATCCAAGTATTCTCTATGTTGACTATGGATTTTCGTTTTTTAACTTGGTTATTTGCAGAGGGATGATGAAGTGCTTTCAGTTTACCATTTTAAGATAAAATTCGTTAAATTTGCATGTTGAAAATTGTATTTCATCCTGCACACTCAAGTTTACATAACTTATAAAACTGACTGCCATGAAATTGTATAAGACATGGACAAGAAAAATGTGAAAATGAAACCTGGCAAACAGGGTCCGACATAGAAATTTAAACTCTGCAAAAATAAACCTCTTTACAGTAAGAAAATTACATTAATCCAATCAAATAAACAAATTTCTATTTATGTTAGTTATGTAAAGCAGAAAGTTCATAACCACCTTTAATATTCTTTATCAACAACAACAATACTTTATATATAAAGAGGGTTACACAGTAAGCTACATAAAAAAAATCTTCCTGAAGGCCCTCATCATAGAAAAGCATAAAAAACAAGAATGTGTCCAAAGTACACAAATGCGCCACTCGCACTATCCTTTTACATGTTCCATGGACCGTGAAATTGGGTAATAA
>JAHUZM010000612.1:0-25373 GCA_019925275.1 Mytilus edulis
GGATTTTCATTTCCTTATTGGATTTTCATTTCCTTATTTTTTTCCTCAAATTTTTTTTTCCTCAAAATTTTTTTTTCCTCAAATTTTTTTTTCCTCAAAATTTTTTTTTCCTCAAAATTTTTTTTCCTCAAATTTTTTTTTTCCTCAAAAATCTTTTTCCTCCAAAAAATTTTTTCCTCAAAATTTTTTTTTCCTCAAATTTTTTTTTTTCCTCAAAAAGTTTTTCAAATTTTTTTTTCGTTTCCTTATTCGGTTTCTTTTTCCTTATTCGATTTTCATTTCCTTATACAGTTTCTATTTCCTTATTCGATTTCCATTTCCTTATTCGATTTTCATTTCCTTATTCGGTTTCTTTTTCCTTTTTCAATGTTCATTTCCTTTTTCGGTTTCTATTTCCTTATTTTGTTTCTATTTCCTTATTGGATTTTCATTTCCTTATTCGATTTCCATTTCCTTATTCAATTTCCATTTCCTTATTCGGTTTCTTTTTCCTTTTTCAATGTTCATTTCCTTTTTCGGTTTCTATTTCCTTATTGGGTTTCTATTTCCTTATTGGGTTTCTATTTCCTTATTGGGTTTCTATTTCCTTATTGGATTTTCGTTTCCTTATTCGATTTCCATTTCCTTATTTGATTTCCATTTCTTATTCTGTTTCTTTTTCCTTTTTCAATATTCATTTTCTTTTTCGGTTTCTATTTCCTTATTCGGTTTCAATTTTGCTTATTCAGTTTCCATTTCCTTATTGGATTTTCATTTCCTTATTCTGTTACTTTTTCCTTATTCGATTTCCATTTCCTTATTCGATTTCCATTTCCTTATTGGATTTTCATTTCCTTATTGGATTTTCATTTCCTTTTTCGGTTACTTTTTCCTTATTCGGTTTCTATTTCCTTATTCAGTTTCCATTTCCTTATTGGATTTTCATTTCCTTATTGGATTTTCATTTCCTTATTCGGTTACTTTTTCCTTATTCAGTTTCCATTTCCTTATTGGATTTTCATTTCCTTATTGGATTTTCATTTCCTTATTCGGTTTCCATTTCCTTTTTCGATATTCAAATTTTGAAAAATATTACAAGTCCAAACTGAAATTTTTTTTTCCTTCAAAATATTTTTTCCTCAAATTTTTTTTTCCTCAAAATTTTTTTTTCCTCAAAATTTTTTTCCTCAAATTTTTTTTTCCTCAAATTTTTTTTCCTCAAATTTTTTTTTCTCAAAATTTTTTTTTCCTCATAATTTTTTTCCTCAAATTTTTTTTTTCCTCAAATTTTTTTTCCTCAAATTTGTTTTTCTTCAAAATTTTTTTTTCCTCAAATTTTTTTTTGAATGAGATATAACGAGTCCAGAACCAATCCTATATATACCAATACATATTCTTAGTATTTGACTTTATTTCATAATCTATTATGTTCAATTCAATATTTTATCATAAATATTTGTTGTTTTTTAAGGTGTTTCGGTTAAGGTTTAACTACCAAGGCTTTTCCTCATCAGGTATCCCAAGCCTCTAACTAATAAAATAATCAGTTTCAAAGTAAAGTTCAAAGCATCCATACGCATAGAATTTAAAAATTCTGCATACCGGGATACGACACCTGGTAACTTTGTATTGATGTATTGTATTCTAAATTAAATCAGTTTATGATTTGATATAACTATTGTCTTTTATGTTGTGATTTATCCTATAACTTGGTTTATCCTATAACTTGGAGGATGTAAGTAGATCCTTCAAGTTTTTGTGTCTTTTATATGCTATGATCGGAGGTTTTGGAAACATGTTTTTTTTTGCTATCATTTTGTTCAATTAGGTGCCAATGTTTTTTAATTGCTTTATTTAGTCCATTGAAGGAAGGATTAAATTTGGTGGCTAAAACTAATGGAGGCATTGCTCTTTTGTTTTTAAGCTTGTACCTTAGACAATCTTTTCTTTCCTTATGAAGTGCATTTGTTATAATGGGGTTGATATCTTTTTCCGAGTATCCCCTTTGGAGAAGTTTTGTTTTAAAAGTTTCAATTTCTTTTAGTGTATCTTTTTTGTTATTTGATGATCTCATAAAACGCAATATTTCCGCAGCAATAAATCCATTGAACACCGATGATGGGTGAGCTGACGTTCGTTCAAGATACTGAAAGTTATCAGTAGGTTTACGGTATAGTTTTACGTCTAATATATTATGATTAAGGAATCTGTTTCCTTTAAAAATTGTGACGTCAAGGAATTGAATGCTAGATTGTGATATTTCATGCGTAAATTTTATCAACGGGTGTATATTATTAGCAATGTTAAATAATTCAGTAAGATTATCTTGACTAGAATTAAAAAGAATGAATCCATCATCTCTGTATATAGATAACAGTGCTAAGTTATCTTTAAAAGGAAATATATCAAGAATATTCGTTATAATCTCGAACATTCTTAAATCAGCCAGGGATGGGCTCATTTGGGGCTCCCATTGGGATTCCACATGTCTGTCTGAATATCAAATTTTTATTAAATTCAAATTCATTATTGCATAGAATGAATTGAAGTATTCGTAAGAAGTCCTTTTTTGGTGGTAGAGGTATTTCATGTTTATTACGACATATTTTGTACCATGCTCTGTCAACTGCTTGCAGTATTTCATAGTGAGTTAAGGAATTGTACATACTAGTAATATCAAAAGTGCACATAATTATGTCATCCGGTGCCCTTATTTGTTCTATTTTGTTGATAAATGAGGTCGTGTCCTGTGTATAAGTCCATAATTGGCTAACTACCGGTTTTAGGAAGTGGTCTATAAATTGACCAATTTTTTCAATTGGACTATTGCATAATGATACAATTGGTCTCCCAGGAATATCTATATTTTTAAGGAAATCTTTGTTAGTTTTGATTTTTTCTCTATCTTCATGGTTAATTTTGTGAATTTTAGGCAACATATAGAGTCGTCCCACTCGTATATTGGCATTATTGGCTAGGTATTTATATGTTATATCGTCGATAAATTCTTTCTTGTGTAGTTGTTTGATCATTTTTTGAATAGTTTCGGATATTTTGTTCGTATTAAATTCATGAATTTGCTCATAGCATATATTGTTGTTCAGGAAATTCAGTGTTTGTTTAATATATAGATTTTTATCCAGAACAACAGTAGATGAATTTTTGTCAGCTTTCTTAATAATTATATTATTATTTGAACGTAAGGTTTTGAGTGCCGCTCTCTCATGTTTAGAAAGATTATTTCTAACTTTGTTTATTTTAAGTCTGCATATTTCCATCTTTGTGGCAAATAGATAATTTTCTATTGTGTTGTTTGCTAAAGAGGGTTTAAATCCCGATTTGATTCTAAAAGGATGATTGGTGTCCGCATTAGTTTTATCACTAAAGTGATATTTGCATCGCATTTTTCTACCTAGTTCGTCAAAATCTCGTAAGAGATTTTGTTTAATGTATTTTACATCTGGACTGGGAATAAATTTTAATCCCTTTGCAAGAACTAATATTTCATAGTTTGTGAGATTCTCACGTGAAAACACTTCTATATAGTTTAAAGCTTTTTTTACATTTTCATGAAAGTGTTTTGTGCGTTTAAGATGGCCTTTGTTATTATTATGTATACGGAGTTTCCTTTTGTATTTTATTAATCGTTTTTTCTTATCCCTTTTTCTGAGAGATCTTTTTCTATTACTCATAGTAATTTATTTGTATAAAATTTTTTTGTGACAAAACAATTTTGTTTGTTTGTATAATTATTTCAACTCTAATTGAGAGATGAAATGAATATATATGAAATTCAACTCTATTTGAGAGATGAAATGTATTTTATTAATTCTACTCTATTTGAGAGATGAATTGATTTGTATTTTGTTTAAATCTATTTCAAAAATTATACATTGTATATGTAAACTCTGTTGAAGTGTTTGTTCACTTCTGCGGCAATCAATGTGTACTGCAAATATACACCAAGAATTACCACGTGCATACATTAGTCTAAGACTTAGATTCTGATTGGATATTCCAATGTTCCCACGTCACTCGTAACAAGCAACAAAGTTCGTCATTTGTATTCTCAATCTGATTGGTTGTTCCGTAATTAGTGTAGATCAGTTACTACGTCATCGAGCCATCTAACTCTGGTCATATGTGTGTATTTTATTAGATAATGATTTAACACTTAATTGTTATTAAACTAGTAAGATAAAATATAATGCTAATTAAATTCCTTTATATAAATAAGTATTGCTTTAGACAATACTATTAAATTACGATATTAATATTATCATTCTAAAAATAAATAAAGGTAATTGTGAGACAGATATAATATATTCATGTAAAGATAAGGGTTGTTGATGAAATTGCAATGTACAAAAAAATTTTCCTCAAAGTTTTTTTTTCCTCAATAAGTTTTTCAAAATATTTTTTCGTTTCCTTATTCGTTTTCTTTTTCCTTTTTCGATTATCATTTCCTTATTCGGTTTCTTTTTCCTGATTCGATTTTCATTTCCTTATTCGATGTCTATTTCCTTATTCGATTTCCATTTCCTGATTCGATTTTCATTTCCTTATTCGGTTTCTTTTTCCTTTTTCAATATTCATTTCCTTTTTCGGTTTCTATTCCCTTATTCGGTTTCTATTTCCTTATTGGATTTTCATTTCCTTATTCGATTTCGATTTCCTTATTCGATTTCTGTTTCCTTATTCGGTTTCTATTTCCTTATTCGGTTTATATTTCCTTATTCGGTTTCTATTTCCTTATTCGGTTTCTTTTTCCTTATTCGGTTTCTGTTTCCTTATTTGATTTCTTTTTCCTTATTAAATTTTCATTTCCTTATTCGGTTACTATTTCCTTATATTTTCAACTATCAAACATCAACACACACCAAACTGGATGTAATTGAAAGATATCTAGAGGTCAATATACAGGCTCGAACAAAAGACAAAAAAGGAAAAATATAGCGAGCTTTTTTGGGATGAAGATGTAGTAAAGACCGAACGTCAGTTTTAGTCGGATATACTTTAATGTTAGTCTTACATGTTGTTCTGGAACTCATTCCTCATTTATTCGTCAAGTGATCATCATTTTATATTGTTAACGTTTCATTGCGTACATCGCTTAATATGCGCCAGTTTTAGGAGTTTTATACAGGACAGTGTAGGAATCCATGATACTTTCCTCTTTCTCTGAGTAACGAAAACTGCTCAGCGTGTCATGTGCACAACTACAAGGAACATTCAGCGGACACGTTGTCCAAAGGAACAATTCATGGCTAACCACAGCGTGAGTTACATTTAAAACATTACAAATTTTGTATTTACATCAGCCATGAACTGTTTCAATATCTTTTCTTATGTTATAAAGAAATTATGAACATTTTACCGTTCAAACTGTTCGTATCTGCGATGAGACAACTTAATTCCAGACAGAACCCGACGTGTGCAAGAATATTTATCTATTTATTATTATAAAGAACTTTAACGGCTTTATATATCTACGAACTGTTTATATCCGTATATTTTATGGACTTAAATTATCATTGAACACATTGTAAAATTGTATTTATATTTTATTTTCAGTTTTTCATCTTTTGGATTGGTAGTAAAATAAAAGTCAGCTCCTGATTGTTTTATCCTTACATTAACCCAGTCATCTTGGTTACACTCACTGGTCCGGCCAGTACACATGTATAGATGTGTATATATATATATCATTGATTCAGTGGCGATGGCAAATAGACACTGATAAGTCTTGAATGAAATTTTATAGTTTTGAATGTTTCTTCATTAGTTGACTAAAAATAAGTGGAGGTATGTTCTTATTGCCGACAAGAGAGGCACTCTACCTATATTAATTTGTGCATAAAGCGATTGAAAGTTGTTAGATACTGAATGCTTTTACCACAAATGCGCCTAAGTTTTAATCTGTGTATATATACTTAAAATACGATGATAAAATTCATGTCTTTTTCAGGTTTTCTGTCAGGTCCAACCATGAAGTAAGTTATGTTTGTGAGATATGGTTTTTGTCGATGATGTTCATGAAGGATCTGTGGTACAAAGTATATCACTGGATTGAGCTCTCTGTCTAGGTGTATCATTAAAGTGCTTTGCTTTGAGCTGAGTTCATTGCGGTGCAACTCATTTTTTGTGAAATAAAGATTTGACAGACAACTCTCATGTACAAGGATTTGTCAAAGTAGTATTCATTCTATGTACAATGTATGTAATCACTGTGCTTAAACGGCCGTGGGTAACTTAAGTTACCTACAGCCCAAAATGGAGCCGCCTGGCTTCGGTTAGGAAGTTTGCTCCTATATGATTATAATACAATGAATACAAAAGAAATGTTCAGTAATTAAAAAGTTATATAAATCTTTTAAGAAAACTCTGCAATGTAAAACGTGGTTTATTACTACAAAATAATTGATTACAGCACGATTTTCCAAAACACTTATGATGTCCGTAACTTCAAAACAGCTCGTCCGTAACTTTTTTCCTTATACCAATAGGGCTGTCCGTAACTTTAGCATGATGTCAGTAATTTTCAAAGAATCTTTATTCGTAGATGTAATTATAAAAAAAAGAAATGATAAATAACAAAAATACCGAACTCCTAGGAATATTCAAACGGAAAGTCCTTTATGGAATTGCAAAGCCAAAAGCTCAATTTAACACACCAAACGAATAGAAAACAACGGCCATATTCCTGCCTTGGTACAGGCATTAAAAACTAAAATTACAAAAATACTAAACTCTGAAGCAAATTCAAAAAGGAAAGTCCCTTATCAAATGGAAAAATCCAAAACTCAACCGAATGGATAACAACTGCCATTTTCCTGACTAGGTACAGGCATTTTCTTATGTAGAAAATTGTACGGCAAAATTAATGTATAATCATACATTCTACTGACTTTATAGATTGTTTACTGCTTAAGTTTTAGATGATAAATCATGACATGCAGGTTATAAATCTCACCATTTCCAACTGTAGAAATTACATTAATAGTGAACACCCCAAAGGGTGACTGGGGAATAGAAATATGGTCACTTGGTCTTCTCCCGACCGGCAGTAAAACGCTTGCCGAAGTGAGGCGTCCGTTTGGCTGTGCGGGATGTATCAACTACGCAGTCACGTCCGGTCAGATTTGGGACGTTAAATCCGATGCCTCGTGTAAGGAGGGCACGTTAAGAACCCTTGCAACACTTCTTTGATGGGTCCGTAGGTGGCCTGTAGCTAGGCAAAATTTCTGTCCCTATCCGATATACCATTAATTTCCAGTGGCAGTCCATATTTCCCCGATCTTCATCCCAGATGGCTTCTTTTATTTCAAGACCTACCTATAGTATTTATTGTGAACTTGTTACCGTCTGGATGTGCATGAAATATTTGCCACTGGACGTTAAGCAACCAAAAATCGATCAATCAATTAAAAGTGAACATATGCAAATGACATTAGGAGAACAATTTCGGAGGACAATCCTTAGCAGAAATACATAGATATATCAGTCCAAACCTCTAAAGAAGATATGTATGATTTGATACCCGATCTTATTGAATCCCTGAGGTCAATGAAACTTTTAGAAGCTTTTGAATCTACTTTTATTGCTATAATAAACTAAATCCTGTTTAACAATATAGCCTTCCATCTATTCCTAGATATTGGCATTTTTTTTTCTCGAAATCAACAACACATCACACTAGATATAGTGAAGAGACTAACAATTCAGAATATCATGATTTAAAGGAAAGGATATCAATTTTTCCGCGGCTACACCGACCAAGGACTCATCAGTGAACAATCTTTAAAGCTAGAAGAATGTTAGATCAATTTCGCCGTACCGTAAAATCCCGTTTTATCCCAGGAATATTTTTTTTCTAATTTAACGGAAAATCCGTGACACTCTTGTTTGCTTTTTGAAGCATATCGTTATTGTATAAATCTATGGAATAATTAAAGGGTTTGATAGTGATTATTGTCCTTTAAGTGTTGAAATTGTTAATCTTACAGTTTTGAAAACAAAGTTACCCACATCCGAAAATAAAGTTACGGACAGTCTGATTATTTTTGATTTATAAGTTACGGACATCTTATGCTTTTTTTAAAAGTTGGCCTTGCGCTAAAATGAAGTCAAAATTAACGCATATGTAGTGATGGCAAGTGATTTCTTGATTCAAAAGTCTTCTCAATATTTACATAGATCATGAAAAACGTTGCAAAAAGTAGATTTCGTATCAACTATCATCTCAACAAGTTTAGAGTCCGCCATCTTGGGCTGTGGGTAACTTAAGTGACCCAAGGCCGTTTAAGCACAGTGATTACATACATTGTACATAGAATGAATACTACTTTGACAAATCCTTGTACATGAGAGTTGTCTGTCAAATCTTTATTTCACAAAAAATGAATTGCACCGCAATGAACTCAGCTCAAAGCAAAGCACTTTAATGATACACTTAGACAGAGAGCTCAATCCAGTGATATACTTTGTACTACAGGTCCTTCATGAACATCATCGACTAAAACCATAGCTCACAAACATGACTTCTACATGGTTGGATCTGACAGAAATCCTGAACAAGACATGAATTTTATCATCGTATTTTAAGTATATATACACAGATTAAAACTTAGGCGCATTTGTGGTAAAAGCATTCAGTATCTAACAACTTTCAATCGCTTTATGCACAAATTAATATAGGTAGAGCGCCTCTCTTGTCGGCAATAAGAACATACCTCCACTTATTTTTAGTCAACTGATGAAGAAACATTCAAAACTATAAATTTTTATTTAAGACTTATCAGTGTCTATTTGCCATCGCCACTGAATCAATGATATATATACACATCTATACATGTGTACTGGCCGGACCAGTGAGTGTAACCAAGATGACTGGGTTAATGTAAGGATAAACCAATCAGGAGCTGACTTTTATTTTACTACCAATCCAAAAGATGAAAAACTGAAAATAATATATAAATACAATTTTACAATGTGTTCAATGATAATTTAAGTCCATAAAATATACGGATAAACAGTTCGTAGATATATAAAGCCGTTAAAGTTCTTTATGATAATAAATAGATAAATATTCTTGCACACGTCGGGTTCTGTCTGGAATTAAGTTGTAACATCTCAGATACGAACAGTTTGAACGGTAAAATGTTCATAATTTCTTTATAACATAAGAAAAGATATTAAAACAGTTCATGGCTGATGTAAATACAAAATTTGTAATGTTTTAAATGTAACTCACGCTGTGGTTAGCCATGAATTGTTCCTTTGGACAACCAGTTGACGGTGGCCGCTTACCGGAAGAAGAAGAAGAACGTGTCCGCTGAATGTTCCTTGTAGTTGTGCACATGACCCGCTGAGCAGTTTTCGTTATTCAGAGAAAGGGGAAAGTAAAATGGATTCCTACACTGTCCTGTATAAAACTCCTAAAACTGGCGCACATTAAGCGATGTACGCAATGAAACGTTAACAATATAAAATGATGATCACTTGACGAATAAATGAGGAATGAGTTCCAGAACAACATGTAAGACTAACATTAAAGTATATCCGACTAAAACTGACGTTCGGTCTTTACTACATCTTCATCCCAAATAAGCTCGCTATATTTTTCCTTTTTTGTCTTTTGTTCGAGCCTTTATATTGACCTCTAGATATCTTTCAATTACATCCAGTTTGGTGTGTGTTGATGTTTGATAGTTGTAAAAATAAGGAAATAGTAACCGAATAAGGAAATGAAAATTTAATAAGGAAAAAGAAATCAAATAAGGAAACAGAAACCTAATAAGGAAAAAGAAACCGAATAAGGAAATAGAAACCGAATAAGGTAGCACTCCACAGTTAGATGTGTAGTTTCGCATTTTGGCCCCTGTGAATTTTTGCAAATATGAGAGCTAGTGTGCAATAAAATTCATTTTTGGATAGCTGAGTATTAAAATAACCTTTGTATTGGGTTTATATGAACATCAAGGTTATGTAATGTATGTAATATATGCTGTTTTCTGTATGACAGTCCGTATTTGCATGTCCCTACCATACACTGGTCCGGCAATTATTGCAATGTTTTTTTCCAACTTTTTATCGCACGAACTTTTTGATTGGATTTTACGAAAAAACTGAGGCGAAAGACACCCATTTTTTATTTGATCATTAGGAAGATTTAGGGAAACAGTTTCTGAAAAGGTATCACTCAAAGGCATTGAAATTCTAGTTTGATCCAAATTTTTGGGTGAAATGTGACATGTTCACCCCCCTTTTTGCAATATTTTATGGGAAATAAATGCAGAATATGCCATGGATACACATAAAAGGAATTAATTTTCACCCTTTTCACTTTTGAAAATCAAATCTATGGAATATACTGATTACATACATATGCACATGTACAACACAAACAGTTAGGTTAATGTATTAGAAATCCAGGAATAGGAGATGATAAAACATTTTGTGGCTCATTTTTAATTTTATTTTCTAACTGTGGAGTGCTACCTAAGGAAATAGAAACCGAATATGGAAATAGAAAACGAATAAGGAAACAGAAATCGAATAAGGAAATGGAAATCGAATAAGCAAATGAAAATCCAATAAGGAAATAGAAACCGAATAAGGAAATAGAAACCGAAAAGGGAAATGAATATTGAAAAAGGAAAAAGAAACCGAATAAGGAAATGAAAATCGAATCAGGAAATGGAAATCGAATAAGGAAATAGACACCGAATAAGGAAATGAAAATCGAATAAGGAAATAGAAACCGAATAAGGAAATAGAAACCGAATAAGGAAACAGAAATCGAATAAGGAAATGGAAATCGAATAAGGAAATGAAAATCCAATAAGGAAATAGAAACCGAATAAGGAAATAGAAACCGAAAAAGGAAATGAATATTGAAAAAGGAAAAAGAAACCGAATAAGGAAATGGAAATTGAATAAGGAAATGGAAATCGAATAAGGAAATGAAAATCCAATAAGGAAATAGAAACCGAATAAGGAAATAGAAACCAAAAAAGGAAATAAACATTGAAAAAGGAAAAAGAAACCGAATAAGGAAATGAAAATCGAATAAGGAAATGGAAATCGAATAAGGAAATAGGAACTGTATAAGGAAATGAAAATCGAATAAGGAAAAAGAAACCGAATAAGGAAACGAAAAAAATAATTTGAAAAACTTTTTGAGGAAAAAAAAATTTGAGGAAAAAAATTTTGAAGGAAAAAAAAAAATCAGTTTGGACTTGTAATATTTTTCAAAATTTGAATATCGAAAAAGGAAATGGAAACCGAATAAGGAAATGAAAATCCAATAAGGAAATGAAAATCCAATAAGGAAATGGAAACTGAATAAGGAAATAGAAACCGAATAAGAAAAAAGAAACCGAATAAGGAAATGAAAATCCAATAAGGAAATGAAAATCCAATAAGGAAATGGAAACTGAATAAGGAAATAGAAACCGAATAAGGAAATAGAAACCGAAAAAGGAAATGAATATTGAAAAAGGAAAAAGAAACCGAATTAGGAAATGGAAATCGAATAAGGAAATGGAAATCGAATAAGGAAACGAATATCCAATAAGGAAATAGAAACCCAATAAGGAAATAGAAACCCAATAAGAAAATAGAAACCCAATAAGGAAATAGAAACCGAAAAAGGAAATGAACATTGAAAAAGGAAAAAGAAACCGAATAAGGAAATGGAAATTGAATAAGGAAATGGAAATCGAATAAGGAAATGAAAATCCAATAAGGAAATAGAAACCGAATAAGGAAATAGAAACCGAAAAAGGAAATGAACATTGAAAAAGGAAAAAGAAACCGAATAAGGAAATGAAAATCGAATAAGGAAATTGAAATCGAATAAGGAAATAGAAACTGTATAAAGAAATGAAAATCGAATAAGGAAAGAGAAACCGAATAAGGAAACGAAAAAAAAATTTGAAAAACTTTTTGAGGAAAAAAAAATTTGAAGAAAAAAAAAATTTTGAGGAAAAAAAATTTTGAGGAAAAAAAAATTTTGAGGAAAAACAAATTTGAGGAAAAACAAATTTTGAGGAAAAAAAAATTTGAGGAAAAAAATTTTGAAGGAAAAAAAAAGTTCAGTTTGGACTTGTAATATTTTTCAAAATTTGAATATCGAAAAAGGAAATGGAAACCGAATAAGGAAATGAAAATCCAATAAGGAAATGAAAATCCAATAAGGAAATTGAAACTGAATAAGGAAATAGAAACCGAATAAGGAAAAAGAAACCGAATAAGGAAATGAAAATCCAATAAGGAAATGAAAATCCAATAAGGAAATGGAAACTGAATAAGGAAATAGAAACCGAATAAGGAAATCGAAACCGAAAAAGGAAATGAAGATTGAAAACGGGAAAAAGAAACCGAATTAGGAAATGGAAATCAAATAAGGAAATGGAAATCGAATAAGGAAACGAAAATCCAATAAGGAAATAGAAACCCAATAAGGAAATAGAAACCGAATAAGGAAATAGAAACCGAATAAGGAAATGGAAATCGAATAAGGAAATGGAAATCGAATAAGGAAATGAAAATCCAATTAGGAAATAGAAACCGAATAAGGAAATAGAAACTGAAAAAGGAAATAAACATTGAAAAAGGAAAAAGAAACCGAATAAGGAAATGAAAATTGAATAAGGAAATGGAAATCGAATAAGGAAATAGAAACTGTATAAGGAAATGAAAACCGAATAAGGAAAAAGAAACCGAATAAGGAAACGAAAAAAGAATTTGAAAAACTTTTTGAGGAAAAAAAAACTTGAGGAAAAAAAATTTTGAGGAAAAAAAATTTGAGAAAAAAAAAATTTGAGGAAAAAAAAATTTTGAGGAAAAAAAAATTTTGAGGAAAAAAAAATTTGAGAAAAAAAAAAAAATTTGAGGAAAAAAAAATTTGAGGAAAAAAAAATTCTGAGGGAAAAAAATTTTGAAGGAAAATTTTTTTTTAGTTTGGACTTGTAATATTTTTCAAAATTTGAATATCGAAAAAGGAAAAAGGAAAAAGGAACCAACTTGTGTCTGGTTCTCTTACGAATGACTATTGTAGTCAATAAGGTTGGAGTCGAACCTACCTGCCATTGCCATCCAGTATCGTCTCCCTCTTTAAAAAATGAAATTTGACTTGGAAAGCTAAATAAGTTTTATATATAGTCAGAGCGAGTTTCAATTAAGACTATTTTTGTACCAATTATCGATCCTGTATTATATAAACATGTATAATTATTGTTAAACCTTTCATGTACAATTGGTTTTGGTAAATAAATGTAATAACATATATTTTGTTTCTCTAGGATCACGTAATAAAACAATTAGTGTCTTTTGTTTCGGTAGTAATGAGGTTTAATTGACATTTGAAAACAGATATTCACTTCGGCCGTTGGCCGCAGTGAATGTCAGTTTTTTTTAAAAGTCTATAGACATATTACATTGGAAATATTGCTGTATGCAATTAATAAATGGTTTTGAAAATACATGTACTAATACGCAATGCAAAATATTTTATGAACATTTTTTTCTCTCTCATGTAATATAGCTGAGACAATATCTGAAAAAGTCTGATTTTTGGCAATAAGAAAAAAAAAAAAAAACTTTAGACACGGTATTTTAATAGCACAAATCGAAGAACACACATTGGGGATCTAGGAACTGTTGTCTGTAATTCAAACAATTGTTTGATAAGGAAACAATGGCAACAAGTGAAACTGCGAGCTACTGCTCACTGATGATACCCCCGCCACAAGTGGATAATATTAATAGTGTAAAAATATGCAAGTGTTCGGTAAACAGGAAGTTGTCGAGTGATGAATCTGAAAACGCATCACACGGTATAGCTGACTTATAAAAATCCTGAAACCAAATTTCAGAAATCCTTGTATTGTAGTTCCTGAGAAAAATGTGACGAAAATTTTTAACTTGGTTATTATGTGTAAAATCATACAAGTGTTCGGTAAACAGGAAGTTGTCGAGTGATGAATCTGAAAACGCATCACACGGTATAGCTGACTTATATAAATCCTGAAACCAAATTTCAGAAATCCTTGTATTGTAGTTCCTGAGAAAAATGTGACGAAAACTTTCAACTTGGCTATCATGTGTAAAATCATACAAGTGTTCGGTAAACAGGAAGTTGTCAAGTGATGAATCTGAAAACGCATCACACGGTATAGCTGACTTATATAAATCCTGAAACCAAATTTCAGAAATCCTTGTATTGTAGTTCCTGAGAAAAATGTGACGAAAATTTTCAACTTGGCTATCATGTGTAAAATCAGACAAGTGTTCGGTAAACAGGAAGTTGTCAAGTGATAAATCTGAAAACGCATCACACGGTATGGCTGACATATATAAATGTTGATACCAAATTACAGAAAGGGTGGATGTGTAGTTCCTGAGAAAAATGTGACGAAAGTTTCATGGGACGGACTGACTGACGGACGGACTGATGGACGGACGGACGGACTGATGGACGGACGGACTGACAGACAGAGGTAAAACAGTATACCCCCCCTTTTTTAAAGCGGGGTATAATTAAAAAAATTGTACAAATAAAATCCAGTTCTTTCCTGTTACCAAAGTGAATAAATTTTCAAAAGTTTCTAATGGGAATAAGGAATAAGTTTAAGACACTATTTGTGGTTTACTAGTATATCCTGCAATAGTTTATCAAATGCCAATTATTGATTTTAGCATTTGCAATACAAAAGGTTTAGAAATATACTTAAACATAGTCAGATATGTCGGTAACATGAAAGAATCTTGAGTAACAGGACAACGGTAACAGGACAGATTTGGTAACAGAAAGGATTTTTCTGCTTTATTTTAAAGTTTAAGAAAAATACATCATTTTAGATTGGTCACAATTGGAAGATAACAGCAAACAATGTCATTTATTCTTTGAAACTGTATTTGAAAGATGAAAAATCTGCCTAGGTAATGAAAATTCTAAAATAAATTCCTTTCTGTTACTATCTACTATACTAGAAATGCGCAATGTTCTCTGCTGTTATCAAAAGCAAAAAACCCATTTTTTTATTCAATATACTGTATATTATTTTGAAATTGATTTGATATGGTGGTGATAACTTTTTTAAATGAAATGGTTGGCATATAGTAGATTTAACTTTTTGATTTTTCATTGAAATTGTCTTCCAACATCCTTCCTGTTACTAATGATGGTTAGTTATGTTGTTACATTTTTTATAAGGTAACATGGCAGAACATAACAGAAAGGAATTACGCGATAGTTTTTGTCCTTTTTATCACATTAAATGTAAGTGTATTTCCTGTGACATATAACTTTTAAAAAGATGATATAAAACCACACTTAATGTTGTGGTGCACACTTTAAAATATTCTCAGAAAGTGTAAGAAAAGGCTATAACAGGATAGAACACCAATAAGTATTTTTCTATAAATTCTTACCTTGGATGGGCTTGAATTTTCAAACCTGGCCGCCTTTCCTACTATTTCTTTGTACTAATGCATTCAGGAAATGATGCTCTTCACAATACATAATGGGAAAATAACTCTTGGTCTTGTAAACGTTTCCACAGGTACAAAAAAACCAGTGGTAACAGGAGGAAAGTCACCCCTTGGGACAAATGTTTTTTCTGTAAAAATTTGCAAAATTTTATTACATGCTATAGTTATAATATAAAAAAACAAATTAGGGGCAAGTTTATTATATAATATATCATATATGTGAGAATCGGACGCCTGTTTAATTAATTTGGATATCATTTGAATGATTAAGTTTTCAAAAAACCACAGGGGATAACATGATTTTAGGGGGTGTTGAACATTTAAATTACAATATTTTATTTGAAGAAATATCAGAATGAGTGTTTAATTGGCAGGAGTTGGTGCATTATATAATTTAGTTTATACTGAAACTTAAAATTTTCAAAAAAGATGGTTGAATAAAAAAATGATTGCTGGTGAAGTGCGGGACATGAAAATTAGACTTTACAGATATTGTCTCAGCTAAATCGCATGTTATATTTATGAAACACAAAATTTATAAGTTAATCTGCAAGTTTGAAATTGAAAGGGATATTTTTCATAAGAAAATGCCTATATCAGGTCAGGAATTTGCCTTGTGATTTGTCTATATGCGTCTTTGGGTTTCTTTGTTACATATATAAAGTGGCTCTGTAATTATACATCCCGACATTGTGGTTTTGTACTATGGCAAATGTGTAGCTTCTTGTTTTTAATTTTTGCTAAGATGCTTGGTCTATATGCCATTACATGCTTCTTTGTTGCATTTTTTTTTAATTGATTAAGATTATAACACAATGTTGACTGCTGTATATTAGACATTTGTACCTATTATGTCTGTGTGTTTTGTTCACGCATCGTTGTCAATATAATGTAATTTGATGCGACGGTCATACAAGGGAGAGGTTTAGTTAGCTATAAAAACCAGGTTCAATCCACCATGTTCTACATAAGAAATTGCCTGTACCAAGTCAGGAATATGACAGTTGTTGTCCATTCGTTTGATATGTTTGAGCTTTTGATTTTGCCATTTGATTAGGAACTTTCCGTTTTGAATTTGAATTTGAGTTCAGTATTTTTGTGATTTTCTTTTTTACAGACGTCTAGGGATATTCTGAATATACATATTGATTATTTGTACGCCATACGCACGAACTTTGTAATATGTGATTATTTACTTTGTAATATGTGATTATTTACTTTGTAATATGTGATTATTTACTTTGTAATATGTGATTATTTATGAAAATTTACGTCACTATAAATATAGTGAATGAACTTTCGCACCTTGTCACAAAAAAAATAACATCAACGTAATAAAGGCAATAGTAGTATACCGCTGTTAAACAGTCATTAATCGATTGAGAGAAAACAAAGCCAGGTCACAAACTAATACTGAGGAAAACACATTATCTATCAGAGGAAAACAACAGAACAACGAAAACACTGAGCAGCTACAAAATCAAACGCCAACATTCATAGAAACGGACTATATGATAACAACTGCCATATTCATGACTTTATACAGAACATTTTCAAGAAAAATTGGTGGGTTGAACCTTGTTTGATGACTAGCATAACCTTCCCTTTGTATGTCATCATAAACAAACTACTAAAATGCGAGATCAAGTTTTTTTTCTGAATTATATGGCTTGATGAATGTATATTTTTATTTTGTAATAATGAAAAATATTGAATATCTTTTGCTACTGCCAATTCACAAGTAAGAGGCTTAGATAGCTGTAAAACCAGGTTTAATTCACCATTTTCTACACCGGGAAATGTCTGTACAAAGTCAGGAATATGACATTTGGTTACCATATTCGTTTGATGTTTTTGAACTTTTGATTTTGCCAATTGATAATGGACTTTCCATTTTAAATTTTCCTTTGAGTTCGGTATTTTTCCTTTTTTACTTTTCACAATATTCTTCTATAAACAAAATATCATATACATTAACATATAAGAAACATCACCATAATTTTGTTTTATAGTAAAAAAACTAAAAAATACCGGATGATTTTTGATTAAGATGATATGTATGTTTGTTTTAAGAAATATTTTCTTGGTATTTTCCTGATTATTTAATGGATGCTCATGTTGTTTCCTTTACAACAGATAAATAGATGCATATATTCTTATATATTAGGTTAAAGATAAAATATGGCTTATTATGAAGTATACCTTTATTTTCTTTGTAAGTAAAATAGGAAAATGTCTGTACCAAGTCAGGAATATGACAGTTGTTATCCATTCGTTTGATATCTTAAAGCTTTTGATTTTTTCATTTGATTAGGGACTTTCGTTTTGAATTTACCTCGGAGTTCAGTATTTTTGTGATTTTACTTTTTGCAAGTTTTTTTGTGCTTTTTGTTTTGTTTTGTTTTATAAAGAAAATGTTTATTGTTCATTAAATGTGCTTAAGGTGGTATGGGAGTCTAAAATAAAAATGATAGAATTTGTTCATACTTTGCCAAAACGTTGTATCTATTGATACATGTTGAAAAATATAATAAAAATGATAGGTCACCGCGCATTTTCTCAAGCTACAGGACAGGACAAAATGACACATTTTGTATGGATTATACAGGAAAAAACACCATTTTGTGATTAGAAACCAAACAAAATGATAGAATTGTTAAATACTTCAGGAAAAGATAGCTTTCAGACACTGCTTTGAGAATATCAAAAGAAAAGATAGGGTCACCGTACGTTTTTTTCCGGCTAAAATACAGAATAGGAAAATTCCATACAGAATCCTCCCCTTAAAATGCCAATTTAAAAAAAAAAAAAAAACAACAAAAAATAATTAACATTTGCAAAAATATCAATATTTAGAAGTTATATTCTTATAAATTGGTACTTTTAAATGAAAATGTACATTAAACATCTGCATTCCTGCATCAAATTTTGCTAACTTGATGGAAAATCTGGACCTTTGATTCTCTGTATTTTACAATCCAAGATGGAGGAAGACACCCATACCACCTTAAGTCAAATAAATTACAAAATCAAATTTAATAAGATCTTAATTTTTACCTGACAGTATTTAAAAAAGAACTCCAAGGAAAATTCATAAAGGAAAGTCCCTAATTAAATGGCAAAATCTAAAGCTCAAACACATCAAAAGAATGGATAAAAATTGTCGTATTCCTGACATATATATACAAAAAGAACAATTGCAGATTCGATACCCAAACAATTTCAATAGATATGTGTTTATATAAGTGTGAGGTATGTGGGAAAGTGCAAGTGCAAAATTTAGATTTAATCCATCTAAGGCACATCATCAAAACAAGAAATTATTTAAATGATTCAGTGACAATTTCGTGGTGTGATCTCTTAGCCACAGAAGGCACCAAGGAACGATGTTCCATGATGAGTGACGGACGCACATGGTACTTGCACGTAGACAAACGGTAATAACATTATCAGCGGTCAACATTTATATATACCTTGACGGAAGGGATATTCTGAATACAAATAATCTAGTTAATAATGGACCATTAGCACATTAGCCTTTGTAAATTGGTAATATGTGATTAATGTATGGAAATTGGCGTCTCTATTTAAAAATAGTCCATGAACTTTCGCACCTTGTTATACAAATGAACAAACATTTCATTCATATGTATGTTATCGTAGACTCCATGACCACGCCATAACATCAAATGAATTTGTAACACAATTAAATGGTATGATAAACACAATACAAAAAAAAAAGGAATCTTAAAAATTATTGAGCCTTTATAAGTAATTTTGTATTTTGTAATGAATAATAAACTGCAAAAAGAAATAAACACCTATATAACAATATGCAGTCAACAAGATGAATCTCGGATCAACTTTGCAATTATGATCTACATTTGCTTTATAATGAGATTCAATAATATCAAACTATAATTGCCAATGAGATACTCTCTACCAGATATCAAACAACGTAGAAGTTAGCCACTATAGATCACCGCGTAGCCTTCAAAATTTGACAAACTCTTTACATCAAAGCAATCTATAAAATTCCTGCAAATGACAAATTAAATGAAATACAATTCAAACGAGAAAGCTACTGGCTTGATTTAAATCAGACGAAAATCAAATATGATAAACAACAGCATACGACCACTGAATCACAGGCTCTGACTTGGAACAGATAAAAACATAACGTTGGGTTGGAAGGAACTTAAGACCAACACTCCCATATGTTATAACACAACATTAGAACAAACATTAAAAATCATTTGACAAGGGTTTATACTCGTCAGATCATTAAAAAGCACACACACAACTAACAAAATAACAAAAGACACAAAGTACAGATATGAAAGTACTGGCTGTTACTACAAACTAGTTCAAAGCCAATGTCAGCTAATATGAAATCTTGTTTTGAGAATTGCTTTTTTAAAAATATCAACCAGTACATTTCCAACATTCAATGAATTTTTACTTAACGCGTCTTTAAAAGTCAAAGAAAAACATGATCTTGCAATAGGGCATTTCTAAAATATAGATGTCTACAGATAAAATTGAGAATGGAAATGGGGAATGTGTCAAAGAGACAACAACCCGACCAAATAAAAAACAACAGCAGAGAGTCACCAACAGGTCTTCAATGTAGCGAGAAATTCCCGCACCCGGTGGCGTCCTTCAGCTGGCCCCTAAACAAATATAAACTAGTCCAGTGATAATGAACGCCATACTAATTTCCAAATTGTACACAAGAAACTAAAATTAAAATAATACAAGACTAACAAAGGCCAGAGGCTCCTGACTTGGGACGACGCAAAAATGCGGCGGGGTTAAACATGTTTGTGAGATCTCGACCCTCCCCCTATACCTCTAAACAATGTCGAAAAGTAAACACATAACAATACGCACATTAAAATTCAGTTCAAGAGAAGTCCGAGTCTGATGTCTGAAGATGTAACCAAAGAAAATAAAGAGTTTAGTACCTCGATGGTTCATAGGTGCAAAGCAATAACATATTTAGTTGATTTTTTTTAAACTTGATAAATATTTTCACCGATAAATACAACATTCAAAAATATAGCTACAGTTTTAAATTGGTATTTTTTTTATTTTTTTTAAACAATAAGTTATTTCAAATGATCTGTTTATTTTCCCCAATTGTATATACTTTTTCGATAAACAACATCAGCGTAAAATTAAGATATTCTGTGATATTCTCCTTGTAAAGTTTTCTGCAGGTGAACGAATTAAAGTAAAGATTTAAAGAAACGTATGGTAACGAAATCCTTCACTCACTTATTTGCCAGTAATAAATAGATTACTTCTTTTTTTAATCTGAAAAGTTACTACAAACTAGTGTTGCAACTTCTTATATTTGGTTTATTCAAAGTAAGTTCCTTGAGTAAATTTTGGCAGTATATGTCGAGAATCTTTGTTGAAAGGATAGAATACAAAGCCTTGTACTTGCATGTGAACAGACAGTTATAATAGTGTAAGCTGGTACATTCATTACAGTAAACTATAAAGTTATGATATATTCTGATTTATAGAACATTTAGTATGTGCAAATAGCACTTGGTAATACAGTAAAACCTGTATAAACCGGCCGGCTACGGGACCATGAAAAAGGGCCGGTTTGGACAGTGAGCCGGTTTATTCAGGTTTCTGTTTTGACCGGAAGTTAATGACTTGTGACGTCCGACATTTTGCATGAAAAAATTCTCTCTGATTGTAAATTATATCTGATAAATTAAAATACTTTCACTTCGTTTTTCATTGTTTGCATTTGCATCATAATGCTCGCGTTGTTTGGATTGTAAGACGAGAGTTTCGATTTACTCCCATGATCAATAATTTGAAATGTTGGAATGGCCGATTAAAAAGCCAGAATATTATCAAACGTAATGTCATCACTTTCGAAACGTTGTCGTACAGTGTACAATATCCATTGATTGTTGTCATCCGGGTGTTTTTCATTATCAAGGTCATTTGTTTATTTGTTTAGGGGTTCACAACAAGGAACCAAGGATGTCGAAATTACGATGTGAACTTTTTACTTCGCGATTTTAATTTGTTTATCCAAGTTAAAACGTAAGTTCAATCCGAGACATATATTCGGTGTGTCTTTTCGTTTAATTGACACGTTTATAATGTTTTAATAAATAATACAGCTCACTACTGTATGATTGTAGGTTCACAGTTTGACACCTGACTAATTGATTATCACGAAAAGTTAAATTGTATCAACAAATATGTTTTGATTGCATATCGATCATTGAAATTAATTAGACAAACCGATTTTGACAGGTAATAATTAATGTAATTAAGAGTATTGGGACTTCATAATAAGACCGGAATTCGGAATACACAGGGTCCGGTTTACAAAGGGTATTTTAACAAAGACTTTGAATGGAAAAATATGGGACTTTCATTTTCGGCCGGAATGGACAGGAAACCGGTTTATTCAGGGTCCGGTTTAATCAGGTTTGACTGTATGTGAAAATTTGTGAAAATTTGCGTCTTTATTTATCGTCAATGAGCTTTTGTTACTAGCTGTGAATCATTGTAGAAATATTTCATTCATTTTTTTTGTTATCTCAAAGATGACACCACCACGACGTTAAATGGATATGCAAAAGACTTGCATGTAATTGTAATAAAAAAGACATTAAATGAAATTGAGATATCTTCAATTAAGGCAAAATATATATACCGCTGTTCAATTGTCATAAATCGATTGTGTGAAAACAAATCGGGCCAAAAACCCAAACTAAGGACAACACATCAACTATAGTAAGCAAACAACGGAACAACTGAAACACTGAAACGGACTAATTGATAATAACTGCCATATTCCTGACTTGCTACAGTACACTCAGGGCTTAAAGTATAGCTTGTGTTTTGTAATAATTGATTCAATGGAAAATATTGAGCACCTTTTTTATATCAACGAACGATAAAAAGTCACCATTTTGTTTTACTGTAATTTACAATTAGAATCAACAAGTTGGTTTGAATTCCAGAATACCTGTATGAAACATTTTATATTCTGATTATTTCTCTCACTCTCTTCTCTTCTTTGTTCTTGTTCCTGTTCTTGTTCTTCTAACTAGTGCAAGAGAATACTCTGTGATAGATTTATACATTATTTGCAGTGACTTTGAAGGTTGAATCAGTTGATCTACATCCTTCAAATGATTGAGTGGAGATGCTTCAGGGAACGAATATGGCCATTGTTATATTATAGTTCGTTTCCGTGTGTGTTACAATTTAACGTTGCGTCGTTTGTTTTCTCTTATTTTTGAGTGTAAATTGACATTGCGATAAGACGTGTCACGGTACTTGTCTATCCCAAATTCATGTATTTGGTTTTGATGTTATATTTGTTATTCTCGTGGAATTTTGTCTGATGCTTGGTGCGTTGCTGTGTGCGTTAGTTACATTGTAGTGTTGTGTCGTTGTTCTCCTCTTATATTTATGCGTTTCCCTCAGTTTTAGTTTGTTACCCCGATTTTGTTTTTTGTCCATGGATTTATGAGTTTGAACAGCGGTATACTACTGTTGCCTTTATTTACAATCAAAGGTAGTGTTTAGAAAAAAAACATATATAGTCTTTATTTGTTGAAATTTTGCATAAATTTATCATTGTCCTTTGTAACTTTTATCAACATCACAAATCTGTCAGCTTTACGCTTTTAAATATGCTCAACCTGAATGATGTGATGTTGTCAGACAGAACATTATACAAACTGACACTATGGGATACCCAGCACTCGACAGGGATACAGGACAACATACGTTCTGTCATTAGAGGATGTTAAGTAGCCAACAAAGGGAAACAGAAATGACAAGCATAATTTATCATAAACTTAGTGCTTACGTAATCGGTAAGCATTTTATCCATAAACATGTTGAAATATGTCATTGAATTCTAGTCTGATGATTGTAGAAAGGACAGTAGAGTCAAAAGCAGAATATCTTGCATGTCTGATTCCTTATGTGAACATTGTTTATTATTCTATAATTATTAACATTGCAGACAGAAAGACTATGTCCCTATGTAGGCACATGTGGCAGGAGTCAATACAACTGATTAATAACCTGAATTGTGCATGCGAAGACATTTTTAGAGAGGGTAACTAGTTCATAAGTTGGGTCATAAATTGTAGATCTTCCTATGTCTTTTGGTATTCACTGCTGTCCAACTTGTAGACCTTGCTTTTTTTTTTAAATAATTTGTTTGTTTTTACTCTTCAATCTATATTGTGGTTTATTGTGGTAAAATGTAAATTGTCTGAAAAGATACTGACTGACAGACAAAAATCTGTAGTAATGGAAATTTACTTTCAATACTTAGTACTATTTCTTTACTTTAACATTATTGTTATATTTATGTACCTGTATTGTACACTACTTGATTTGTACTTAAAAGTGTGGTTGTTATCTGCTCATTGGTTGGGTTGTGGTTGTAATCTACTCTTTGGTCGGGTTGTGGTTATAATCTGTTCTTTGGTCTGGTTGTGGTTGATATTTTCTCTTTGGTCGGGTTGTTATCTGTTCTTTTCTGTTCTTTGGTCGGGTTGTGGTTGTTATCTGTTCTTTGGTCGGGTTGTGGTTGTTATCTGTTCTTTGGTCGGGTTGTTGTTGTTATCTGCTCTTTGGTCGGTTGTTATCTGTTCTTTGGTCGGGTTGTGGTTGTTATCTGCTCTTTGGTCGGGTTGTGGTTGTTATCTACTCTTAGGTCGGGTTGTGGTTATAATCTGCACTTTGATCGGGTTGTGGTTGATATCTTCTCTTTGATCGGGTTGTTGTTGTTATCTGTTCTTTGGTCGGGTTGTGGTTGTTATCTGTTCTTTGGTCGGGTTGTTGTTGTTGTTATCTGTTCTTTGGTCGGGTTGTGGTTGTTATCTGTTCTTTGATCGGGTTGTGGTTGTTATATGTTCTTTGATCGGGTTGTGGTTGTTATCTACTCTTTGGTCGGGTTGTGGTTGTTATCTGCTCTTTGGTCGGGTTGTGGTTGTTATCTACTCTTTGGTCGGGTTGTGGTTATAATCTGCACTTTGATCGGGTTGTGGTTGATATCTTCTCTTTGATCGGGTTGTTGTTGTTATCTGTTCTTTGATCGGGTTGTTGTTGTTATCTGTTCTTTGATCGGGTTGTGGTTGTTATCTGCTCTTTGGTCGGGTTGTTGTTGTTATCTGCTTTTTGGTCGGGTTATTGTCTGCTCTTTGGTCGGGTTGTGGTTGTTATCTACTCTTTGGTCGGGTTGTTATCTGCCCTTTGGTTGGGTTGTTGGTTGTTGTCTTTTTGACATATTCCCAATTTTGATTCTTATGACGTCATAACGCACTTCTAGTGTAACAAATTATACGATTGGAATCGTTGATGAGTGTGTTTTATTCCGGCGTTTGCTGCTGTCAGTGTTTTTAAAGAGTTCAAAAGCAAAGCAATCGATTTTTTTTCTTTAGATGCAATTCTTTATCATGATGTTTATGTGATTCTGTACAAGGTTCTTAACTTTCCATGAGTTTGGAGAACGTGTAATAAACTATCGGCATTCCTATGGCAACCAACAGTGTCCTTCTTCTTGTCGACTTGTTTCTTTATTGTTGTGAGGCTGAATTCATACAGTAACTTCTTAGGAAGAAACAAACGAAGTTAGCAATATCATATAACGACAATATCCTTTAACTTTACTTTCCGCTATATAGATGATTTTCTCTCACTAAATAATACAAAATTTGGTGACTATGTTGAATGCATCTATCCCATCGAACTAGAGACAAAAGTAACAACAGATACAGTTAAGTCGGCCTCATATCTTAACTTACATCTAGAAATTGACAATGATAGTCGGTTGAAAACGAAATTTTTACGACAAAAGAGATGATTTCAGTTTCCGTATTGTAAAC
>JAHUZM010000613.1:0-25362 GCA_019925275.1 Mytilus edulis
ACATTTTATACACTGAGCTCAAAAGATTCGGACTGTCTGTTCAAAAGTTACGACGGGATGATTCTTAAAAGTATAGTATTGTGTGTATATCTTTTTAAAGGTAACAGATATCAACCTACTATAAACTGCAAAGATGATCAGTAGTTCAAGACCTTCAATTTGAAGTCAATGTCAGGTCATGATTAAATTTCACCTTGACCTTCACATTATACTATGACCTTGACATTGTGACATTTTGAAGGTCAAGTGGTCCTGAGTTGAATGGTGATAGTCCCATGTCTCTACGATTTCCGGTTCTCAAGTTTTGTATTGCATCATATATTTGATGATTAATTGTGACCTTGGTGAACTTTGAAATTGTCCCAATTCTTTTTCTATAATGTTGTCCTTCAACTGTAGATCATTTATCATTTAACAGATTTGAGATATCTATTGTCGTTTTAGAGATAATGCAGTTTGAAATTTTGCGAGCGGAGGCATGTATTTCTGAATCATCAAGAGCTTACCCCTTAAAATGTTTTAGAAATTGAAGAGGTTGACATAGTTATATGTTTGACCAAATACCAAAAACATTCCATGGAAAAAAACACCAAAAAATCAATTTGAAATTTTCATGTTTTGCATTGACTTTGTAAGTTTCATAACTTCTATTTATATAGTTGATATTGCATCATTATTTGCACTTTGTCAAATGGGGTCATCTGATATATCAAATTGAAGGTCTTAATAAACTCTACTTAAAAAATGAAAATTTTAAACCCCCTTTTCATCCCAGGTTGACGGGTGGGGTCATTTAGTGCAAACATTCAAATTTCTCAGATGGTAAGGTTGTCGCATATCAAATGAAAGAACATAAAGCGTACATTTCAAATTTCAAATTGACGTCTCCCAAAAATAGGTTGGATGGGGTCATTGAGTGCAAAAAATAAATGTTCTTTTAAGGTAGGGTTGTTGTTTATCAAATGAAAGGTCATGATGTGTACATTTGAAATATCAAATTCCCGACCTCCAAAAATTTGGATAGCGTAATTAATTGCAAAAATCAAATTTTCTAGAACATGGTGTTGTCGCATATCAAATGAAAGCTCAGCTACTCTGTTCCATATATCATAATTCCGATCTCAAAAATGTAGGTAGATGAGGTCATTAAGTGTAAAAAGCGAAAAGTTTCAGAAGGTATGCTTATCGTATATCAAACGAAAGGTCGTACAAAGTACAATACGAAAACATCACTTAAACAGGAAAGACCTTTCAATTGTTTTACAAACAATTGAGATACTAGTTTAATCATTTGTTATTGTTTTGTCTGATATCCTCCATAGCCAATTAAATCAAAATAAAAAAAAACATGTTAATTTTCATTGAGTATGAAACCTAGATATACCTATCATAGATACCAGGGGCGCTTTTCGTCTACAAAATACCTATCATAGATACCAGGTGCGCTTTTCTTCTACAAAATACCTATCATAGATACCAGGAGCGCTTTTCGTCTACAAAATACCTATCATAGATACCAGGAGCGCTTTTCTTCTACAAAATACCTATCATAGATACCAGGAGCGCTTTTCGTCTGCAAAATACCTATCATAGATACCAGGAGCGCTTTTCGTCTACAAAATACCTATCATAGATACCAGGAGAGCTTTTCGTCTACAAAATACCAATCAGTAACGTTCGAATAAAATATAACCGCAAAATAAAGAATGAAGTTATAGAGCATTGATGCCCCCGAAAATCCCAAAAGGTTTTGCCAAATACATCTTAGGTTATCTATTCCTAGGATAGAAAATTGTATTTAAAAAAAAAATGCCCATCCCCACTTGGAATGTAAATACATGTAACAAATAGCTGAAAGAATCAACAGAGCAAACTGTTCCGGAGAACACATTGTTAACCGTTCTCTTAGCAATGTGTTATTTAATTTATAATCCTAAATATAAGGTTTCACTGTTTCATACACTTTCAAATAAAAATGATTAGCTGTGACGTCTCTACCTCTACATCTATACTATTGATCTGCAGTGGAAATCCATAACGCATATTCTGCTGTCCAAATGCCAACCTGTGTGCTCAGTATTTACATGTGCAATTCAAATTGATTAAAAATGGTTTCTGTTTTCATCTGCAGTCTCCGAAGTTGCTCCTTGAGGCATTTCAGAGATGTAGTTTAAAAGACTTCAAGATGCAGGCTGTTCCAGTCGGTGTTGATGCTTGTAGCTGTATTAGCAAGCATATATGGTGGTACTGATCTGAGTGCTTTTTCTGGTTGTATTGTCAGGTGATAACCTGGTCGTAGACTTTTAGTCACAGAGGGTTCAACCACAGGAAGCCAGTTCCTCGGTACTCATTGTCTCTAACAATTACTCCTTAAAATTAATAACCAGCTAAAGCAGGAAAAAACAGATTTGCCAAATTGTTATATGGTAAACCTTATCCCCTTTTAGGTAACTCCTGATGTCAGTTAAACACATTATAGAATATCATTTTATCTGACTAGCAGTTTCTGCTTGATAATTTTTGTTGACATGTTTAGTTCGAGAACAGAAGGAAAATGATTTGCAATGGCAAGCTACTGTAGCGGGCAGGGGCTTGAAATGCTTCGACCCAAGAGTTTTTTTACTCAAATTATATGAGTAGTTTGTAAATAACAAATTCAGTACGACAAGATATGAGCTGGTCAGTATAATATAGGCATTTGCTAAAAGTCACGTAAATAAGTTTCTATCTTTTATTCATTTCAAGAATCATATATTTTCAGTTATATTCAAGATAAACAACAATTTTAACTAGTAATATATTTAAACTATAGACTAAGACGATATGACAAGAATCTATTCAGTATAATACATGTAGTAATTTATCTCTACACTCAAGAGATATTTATTAACTTATCTCTAAACTCAAGAGATATTTATTAACTTATCTCTACACTCAAGAGATAATATGTTGGTGTGTCAGAAAAATACATAAAAAGGCTGAGTTCTGCTATCTTACTAAGAAAATAAATTACCCTAAGAGAAAATCCTAACTTGAAGTGAATTTAGTCAGAAGACCTCTTTCTGACATATTTATATATAGTTGTAACTGATACCTCACCAGTTACATAAAAAAATGTTTATTATTATTAGTTATATATTCAGAGCCTTTCCTGAATAACTAACAATGAAATACAGCTTATACCATACATAAACTGTATTGTTTATTATAATTTCCAGACCTTTAGGAAATTATCCCTTACTTGTCAAATGTTTTCCTATTTAATCCTATTTATTACAAAATGACAAACGTTAACAGTAAATATAAACTTCAATGAACAATTTCATTAATCCTAACTTTAAAAGATAAACTAGAAATAAAGCTTTAAAAAAGTCCGCTAAAAATGAAATATTCCTTTTAAACTTTGAAAACGCTAACTTTACTATTTTCCTTTACATTAAAAAAAATGAAGTTTCTAAGAAAAATAAACCATTTTGACTAAAATAAATAACGAGCAAATAAAAATACCAACTGTAAGAACCAAAAGTTTAAGCAGAACTGACGACCAAGCGTCGAAATTACGTCAATGTTGGATTGTTGGATTGTTGGATGGTTGGATGGTTGGATTGTTGGATCGCGCGCTTGCCGTCCAACCAAATATTTGAATTCTTAAATAAATTACAAAAATCACAATAATATACAATTTAAGTAACCTTTATATAATAAACAAAGTTTGCATGGTACTAAACAAATTTCTATAGTAACTAAAAATACAACAATATATACAGCGCCACCTGTCTGTCTGTCTGTGTAAGGAATTCCCTCCTTCAAAGGAGCACTTCTTTTCAGAATCGGTTTAAAAGTTCACAATATATATATTTACAGGACTATATTTACAGGGGTCTTTGGTAAACAAAAAAGTAAAAATCTACGCCCGTGGGGTGAATGCTGGCTACATTCAATGGCCCTTTCGTTTGTTTGACGGTAGAGCTTTCAAAAGTTCATTTCTTTTGGTATGTAACGCATAGCACAGTTTTCTATTTATATACTCCACTTTGAAGCAGTTGTCCATGCATTTGCATCTACAGCCACATGCGCATAATAATCTACTTGGGTCTAAAATAAGCTGTTTATTTATTACTAAGCTGGTTAGGTTAAAGCATTTATCACAGTTTTTAATGCTACGAAGAAAGCAGTCTAATTCATACAAGTATGGTATACGAATATTATTCAGAGGTTTACAATCTAGAATAAAATGTTCAACAGTTTCTGAATTTTCGTTGCAGAGAAGACAAGTTGGATCTATTGAATTCTGGTTAAATGCAGCCTTATTGCTTTGCAGGTAATAAGTTCCTGTTAATAGCTTTAATTTTGGTTGTAGGCGGCTAATATCTTGTGCAGAGGTACCAACACTTGCCAGACATGGATGAATATTGTACCATAGAATATTATTTGCAGATAAATTGCGAAGAGAGCTGAATAATGATACTTTTGTCCTGAGTTGTTCATACCAAACGTTGTCCACTGCCTTCTTAACAATTGCTTTCCATCTGTATCTACTGACCGGGTTCTGTATAAGTTCATGAGCTGATTGTAGGTTATATTGTGCAAGTAAGCAACGTATTTTAGAAAACCAGTTTTTGGAGTTAAATCCGGATATCGAGAGTTGTCTTTCTGCCAGATCTTTTTCAACGGATGATTCCATACCACAAATCTTTTTGTATATGTTTAAGGCTGCTTTGTGTATAATGCCTTGGAGTGGTATAACTCCTGCTATAGTATAAATTGCTGCGTCCGCCGTGTTGTTGGGAAGCGACAAGATCTGTTTAATTGATTTTCGATAGAATACTTCTAGTGGCTCTAATTGTTTATTGTCTGTAAGAAGAATGTCAATTCCATAGATAAGAACAGGAAGAACATAAACGTTGAAAATGTGAAGACATGTTATTGGATTTAGCCCATTCTTTCCATGCAGACCAGCCCCCATCAGGCTATACATAGTTCGTCTTGCCTTTGAGATGTTTTCATCAACATGGATGCTGATAGTTTTTTTTAAATCAGAGCTGTGTTTTATGCCAATATGCACAGCTGAATCTGGCTCATTCATTTCTATGTTATTAATTTTGAAGCTGAAGCCTGTATCTTTTGAAGGTGGTTCATGTTTTAATACAACACTTTTTGTTGGTTGGAGTGAGTATTTCTCTTGCATGCTGTAATTCTCAACCGTACTTATCATTGATTGGAGGTCATTAGGAGAATTGGCAATGAGAGCAACATCATCTGCGCAAGTTGGGGATCCACAGTATATATTTCCGATGTAGGTGCCAAGGCCACTGTTTTCTAATTGGTCCAATACATCATTGATGTAAACTTTGTACAGTTCGGTGCTTAATATGCCGCCTTGTCTTACTCCTTGTTGTACAGGAAATGGTTTTGACATTAGACCGTTCCATTTTATAGAGGTTGTGGCGTATGTACTCAGTTGGCGGATAAGTAGCCAGAGGGTCCCACCGACTCCTGATAGAAAGAGTTTACGGTGTAAGCTGTTAAGATTGACAACATCAAATGCAGATTTGGCGTCTAGCAGAGCTACAAAAACAGGAATCTTTTGGTCCATTGATTCTGCTATGGATTCTAGGAGTATGAGTGCGCTATATAAAGGCGATACCCCAGGAGTGAAACCTCTTTGTAATCGGTTTTGGAGAATATCGATGATGTCTCTTAGTAGTTTCCTCAGTAGTATTTCAAGGATTTTCCCGATAATTGGGAGTACAGTGATTCCTCTATAATTTTTTGCCTCATTTGGTAGTCCTTTGTTTTTGAATATTGGTGTTAAGATTCCATGTTTTATGCAGTCTGGTATGGTTGCAGAGGAGCAGATGTTGTTGATTATAGATGTTATTGCCTGCAGTAATGTATCTCCACCATATTTGACATGTTCTGCTGTAATACCGTATATATCAGGTGCCTTGTTGGTATTCAGTTGGTTTATGGCTTTGTCAATTTCTTCAGCTGTGAAAGTTAATGGTACAGCATTTTGTTTGCAGATTTCTTCAATAATGTCTATATCAAATTCTTTGTTGGCATGATCCGAGTTTGTGGTATTAGACTCAGGTGTTGCGAGCTTGCTGAAATGCTCGTTCCAACCTTGAAGTATTTCTTCCCGAGAAGAATAGGTTTTGTCTTCTACAGTCAGATCTGATATGGAAGATTTTTTGGTTTTCCTTTGTGCATTTACAAGTCTATGGAATATTTTGCTATCTCTTTGCTTAGCGTTCATGATCTTCTGTAGCGATTCATCTCGTTGCCGCGCAATTTCTTGTCTCCGTGCTTTGCGCAGTTGCTTTTTAGTTTTTTTCCTTTCTTGCATAGTTTCGCCAGCTGTTGGTTTTCCTTCTAATTTCCATTTATCAAGTGATGATTTATTCATTTTCAGTGATTGCTCAATTTCATCATTCCAGATATGTCTGTTTCGTTGGGTTGATATTTTAGATGATGGTACTATATTTTTTTGAGCTGTAACTATGGTTTCCATAAGTCTTGTTATTGCAGTTGAATCATTCAAGTAGTCAATGGGATTTTCTTGAAGGCATTTTGTTAAACTATCTTGGTATTGTTGTAAATCTATCTTATCCCATTTGATTTTATTTGACACTACTGGTTGGTCTTGTTTTTTCTTGCTAACAATCTCGGTTTCAATTTCCGTTAAAAGAGGATAGTGGTCAGAGGTGTTGTTTGACAACATATCCAGTCTAATGGTGTTGTAAACTTTATCGGCTAGACTGTCGTGTACAAAGATATAGTCAATTGTTGATGTTTCATTGCCATTTGGATGAATGAATGTTAATTGGGTTGCTTTAAACAATAGCTTCTTAGAACTTATGAAGTCTTCGAGTTCCTTTAACCGTGCTGATTTAATAGATGTTTTCATCAGATCACAGTTCCAGTCTCCACATAGGACAGGTGTACATGTGTCGGAGTATTTGAGAATTATCTCGTGGAGCTGGTCAAGACATTCTTTGAACTGTTCGTTTGCCTGTTTTGACCCTCTACATGGCATATAAGCACAGATTAACAGAATTGGCTTTGGTTTTACATTTATCTTTATACATATAATTCTCTCTGAGCCATCATTAATTTTTTCTACAAGATGATCGAGATGCTATTTCCAAAGTATAGCTACTCCACCATATCCTCTAGGTTTTTGAGTTGGAGGTATAGGGTTGTTTTCGTCAACTGACTTGCATGTCCAAGATGTTTTGTTAAAGAGTTCTCCTATATTGTCCTGTTCAAACTTGAATAGCCAATGTTCCTGAATACATATAAAATCGGTAAAATCTAAAATGTCTTTTATACAAGATTGGGAGTTATATACATTTTTACAATTGAAGGAGGATATTCTTAGTAAAGTTGAAGTAGAGGCATCCTGTGCTATGTGATTATCTGGATGTTCTGGCAAAGTCCTAAAAAAGAGTCCGGCTGATTTGTTGGATAATCCTCAGTATTTGAGCTGGGTCCAATAGCTTCCTGTGATATTTGATTTCTTTGAGCATTTGGAACTTCTTTGTCAGGTATAGATTGTTCCTTGTTTAACGTACTGCTGACGTCCTCAGGTTCTGTTGTGAGTTCTTGTTGTGACCTTTTGATTTCACCGGAAGTCACAATACGTAAACAACATTGCGAAAAGTTGTGTGTGTCACCGGCGGACCAAAATGTTAACTATCAAGGAAAGTGAGCATTAACATCTGCAAAACATTGAAGACGTTGACTACAAATACAAAAAGGAATTACAAGGAGTATGTGAAAACAGTTGCCAACACATAAAAATAGTGTTTTTATTGAACAATCGTCCCAAGTGACACATGGGTTCTACTGCGCATGTCAATACATTTCATTCATAAAATTCAAGCACAGGTGCGTGGAATTTACTACGATTTACTAGTTTCTACAATTGGATCTTCACAAAAATACAAGACATACAGTTGGATTATTCAGTGGATTATTATTATGAACTGGTAAATAATTACACGAACTTCAACTGGTTTATCAAATATATGCAAATGACATTAATTCAATATTTCTAGAAAACTCATAACATTGTAATGTTCTTACTTTACTTTATTAAATGTTAATTAAAACTTATTTGCTTCAATTATCATATGTTCCAGACTACAAGCATTACAAGTAGTATAATACAAGTTATTTCACACAGTTGCTGTTTCCTACATAATTTAACCTGATAACTTTCATAAAAAATACAGAATATTAAACAGTATGCTTTATTTTATACCAATAAAAACATTCATCAAAAATATCTTACATGTCTATAACACGTCACAATAAAATACATGTACCCTAGTTGTCGTACTCTACATTTTACCCCCTTTCCATTATTTGCGTCCCCGCAAATACTTTAAATTTTAGCAAAAGTTTCCATTTAAAGTTTCTTTGTCCTAAATACATATATATTCTTCTTAAAAAGAAATTATTTCTAAAACTGAATGAAATTAGCTTTCTTATTAATACAATCTATGATTATAACACAAATACATCATAATATAATACATGTACCAGATATGTAAAAATTGTACATAAATGTATATCTTTTTATATTATATTTTACAGATACACTTGAAGTTTCACCATTATGACCATCAGCACGAGGGCAGTAGATACCAAACAGACATATATATGTACCAAATGTGGAAAATTACTGAACGTTATCAACAAACTGGAACATGGCTAAGAACCAAAGGTTTCTGAAGGAAAGTTTTAGTTACCATGCAAACAGTACCAAAATATTTAAATATAAGTTCAAAAATACACCCAAAATTTTACTTTTAACACTTAAAAGCTTTGACTATATCTATTATAAATAACGTCTTAAGTTTTCAACTTTCCAAAATAAATTTTCATTCTAAATTAATTTTTCAATAACTTTTAATCTTATAATAGCCTTAAATTACTTTTGATATTATCAATTCAAATAAGCAATACCATAACATTTCTATTAAAAATTAAAATTACATGTACATCTTTATTCAATCTTAAATTAAATGTCTCTTCATGTAGGTACCAGGGACTTCTTCTGTTTCTTTTGTGCAACTGGAGCATTGTTGCTACATGTACAAAATGTATTGTAGGGGGTGGTTCTGGTGTCAGATCTTTTTCCTTAGTAGTCAAATGTCTACCTATTTCTTCTTTGGATACCCCCTTTCCAGACTCTAAATTTGAGTCATGAAATTGCAGTCTTCTCATTGCAATTTGGTTATTTACTTCAACTTGTTCAAGTGTGTCTTCACATTTTGATAGCATCTTTGGTTCATGTTCAACAACTTCTGCTGAACCAATTACTGTATCTTGATCATACATGTATGGGTTCATTATACTACATGTACTAGTATTACAAGTAACATCTTGGCTTATGTTAGCTTGGCTACTAATACTATTAACTAAACATGGTGCCATTACTAATGGAAATCTTTCTGAAAATTTCTCAGTGGGTTGTAAAATGCAATCTTGAACTGTTTCAGGAGAATCATCATCAAGTCGGTCAATGAAAACATCAACAAAATTTTCAGACCTTGGGGGAATTTCATAGTAAGCTTCCCCATAAATTTTTCGTATAAATTTATTTCTTTGGCCAATTTGTGTACAATGGACAGCATGACCACCGAGCAGTATAATTCCTTCTGTTAACTTTATGTTAGCAGGACCCCACTGAGATTTCATCAAAACATCTAGTCCTAACAAAGCTTCGTCTTCTATATTTGCAACTATCATTTCTATATCAAAACATAAATTTCCTAATTTAATTTCAAAAATAGCTTTCCCTAGCTCCTTTAGGGGTTTGCCATCAGCACAAGCTAAAGTATTAGACTTTTCCAAGATTGGTCTATTAACATGAGGAATTTTATTAAAGGCATACACGGATAATACTGTCCGAACTGCCCCTGTATCTACTGTAAAATTAACCTCAGACCCTTGGATATGTCCTTCGACATAGACTCCATCACTTCGGAGTGCTTGTCTTGCAATAACATTACTTGCAACTGATTGTTCACTTCCTAAAATTGGGTTAGAACAAACTAAATTTGTATCTTCTAAAGTGACAGAAGATATATTACTATTACTACTAGTTTCCTCTTTACTATTACTATTACTACTAGTTTCCTCTTTACTATTACTATTACTACTAGTTTCCGCTTTACTTTTACTATTACTATTGCATGTATTGCTAATATTTTCCTCTTTACTATTACTAATATTTTCCTCTTTACTATTACTAATATTTTCCTTTTTACTATTGCTAATATTTTCCTTTTTACTATTGCTAATATTTTCCTCTTTACTATTACTAATATTTTCCTCTTTACTATTACTAAAAGTTATACTGCTTGTTGGTTCACCTAAACCAATATTATCCAATTTATGACCGTTTTCATTAAACTTAATGAGGGCTAACTTCTGGTCAGCTGAGTTAACCCGTTCTAGTTTAATGTGTATACGTCTGATCTAAATTCACCTTGTGACATACTACTGTTGGGGGGAGTGTAAGGCATATTCATTTGTCTTGGAGGAGTAGCCATATTATTTCTATAATCTGGTTGCCTATTGGGATTGCTATAGCATTTTCTTGCATAATGACCGGGTCGACCACAATAGTAACATTTTGGGATGTTTTCTGAGTTATTGTTTCTGTCCGAATTGTTCTTCCTATAATTCCCATTAGAAACATAGGGTGGGGCATTGACATTGAAGGGCTGTCTTTCATCAGGACGACTATGTCCGGTTACTGAGGTGTGTATCATATCATTTCTTTTCTCGTCTTGGTACATTTGATTAACCATCTTCTGTAATTATACCCCCGCTTTAAAAAAGGGGGGGTATACTGTTTTACCTCTGTCTGTCAGTCCGTCCGTCCGTCAGTCAGTCCGTCAGTCAGTCCGTCAGTCAGTCCGTCCCATGAAACTTTCGTCACATTTTTCTCAGGAACTACACATCCACCCTTTCTGTAATTTGGTATCAACATTTATATATGTCAGCCACACCGTGTGATGCGTTTTCAGATTCATCACTTGACAACTTCCTGTTTACCGAACACTTGTCTGATTTTACACATGATAGCCAAGTTGAAAATTTTCGTCACATTTTTCTCAGGAACTACAATACAAGGATTTCTGAAATTTGGTTTCAGGATTTATATAAGTCAGCTATACCGTGTGATGCGTTTTCAGATTCATCACTCGACAACTTCCTGTTTACCGAACACTTGTATGATTTTACACATGATAGCCAAGTTGAAAATTTTCGTCACATTTTTCTCAGGAACTACAATACAAGGATTTCTGAAATTTGGTTTCAGGATTTATATAAGTCAGCTATACCGTGTGATGCGTTTTCAGATTCATCACTCGACTACTTCCTGTTTACCGAACACTTGTATGATTCTACACATGATAACCAAGTTAAAAATTTTCTTAAAAAAGGGGGGGTATACTGTTTTACCTCTGTCTGTCAGTCCGTCCGTCCGTCAGTCAGTCCGTCAGTCAGTCCGTCCCATGAAACTTTCGTCACATTTTTCTCAGGAACTACACATCCACCCTTTCTGTAATTTGGTATCAACATTTATATATGTCAGCCACACCGTGTGATGCGTTTTCAGATTCATCACTTGACAACTTCCTGTTTACCGAACACTTGTCTGATTTTACACATGATAGCCAAGTTGAAAATTTTCGTCACATTTTTCTCAGGAACTACAATACAAGGATTTCTGAAATTTGGTTTCAGGATTTATATAAGTCAGCTATACCGTGTGATGCGTTTTCAGATTCATCACTCGACAACTTCCTGTTTACCGAACACTTGTATGATTTTACACATGATAGCCAAGTTGAAAATTTTCGTCACATTTTTCTCAGGAACTACAATACAAGGATTTCTGAAATTTGGTTTCAGGATTTATATAAGTCAGCTATACCGTGTGATGCGTTTTCAGATTCATCACTCGACTACTTCCTGTTTACCGAACACTTGTATGATTCTACACATGATAACCAAGTTAAAAATTTTCGTCACATTTTTCTCAGGAACTACAATACAAGGATTTCTGAAATTTGGTTTCAGGATTTTTATAAGTCAGCTATACCGTGTGATGCGTTTTCAGATTCATCACTCGACAACTTCCTGTTTACCGAACACTTGCATATTTTTACACTATTAATATTATCCACTTGCGGCGGGGGTATCATCAGTGAGCAGTAGCTCGCAGTTTCACTTGTTCATCCTTGGTTACTGAAATTACATCTTTTTCAGAACTTGTGGAATCTTGCCTGTTGAAATTGGTGTTCTGTTTCTTTCCTACAGTTTGATCTGATTTTTGAGAATTTTGTTTCTTCAGTTGCCTAACCTTGGAATTTTTTACTGAATTGCTCTCGTGTGTTTCAGATGTAGTCTCCTTATAGGAAATGACCTCTTGGACTGCTTCCTCTATGGTTTTTGGGTCTTTATGAAGCTCAAGATAAATTCTCGCTTCAGTATCCGACAGTCCCATCAAAAATCGTTGGAGCAAGTCTTCCTGCCTAATTTTTGCATGTCGGTTTGAATAGGCCTTGTCATATAGGCGTTTTAATTCTGCAGCATAGTCTGCAGTGTCTTCATTAGGTTTTTGGGTACGTCTATTAAATTGTACCTTATATGCTCTCTTATTTTCAAAAACCCCAAATCTATTCTTAAGTTCTGTGGCTAATTTTGAATAATTCTTTAATGTTTTACTATTAAGCTGATCAAACACAAAATCACCAGCTTCCCCTTGAAGTCTGGTTAACAATTCCCCCAATTTAGTTCTGTTATCCCAATTTTGAAGATTTGCAACTGCCTCAAATCTATTTATCCAGACCTCCCATTTTTCTTTTCCTGTGAAAGAAGGGAGTTTGGCATTGGAAAACCCAAATTTAGATTTTGATCGTTTACTTTGGGTTATTACATCTGTATCAATACTATTTGTATTCATATCAGAGCATGCATCACTAAATATTTCATCATCAGATTCATCACACTCAGATGCTGATGTGAAATCTAAATTACTATAAGATGTAAAACTTGGTTTACTTTTTTTAACTTTAGATATAGAATTGCTATTATTAGCAATTGTTGTACTTTTAGCATGTTTTTGCTGCTGACTTGAAGCATTATTATGCCTATATTGTTTGGTAATACCAGTAAAAGCATTTTGAATGGCTGATACTACTTGACCAGTCATATCTTGTATCGCTACTTTTATACTGTCATATACCCCAGAATCACCTTGATTTTGAGGTTCAGACCTGTTTTCTATATCATTTTGCTTTTGATATCTGGAGGACCTTCTTGGAGAGCCAGTTTTTCTAGGACTTGGCCTCTTACTCAATTTCGATCTGGGTCTTAAGACTATTGTTTCTTCTTCTTCAGTCTCAATACAAGACAAGTCATTAGAAACTTCATTAACTTGGTCACTTTCAGAATGACATGTTTCATCATCAGTGGTATAGAGAGTATTAATTTCACTGTCTTCTGTGTCATATTGGCTACTATGTCCCCTATTAATATATGTGTCGGTCTTTCTTGAACGAACAGACCTTGGTTTACCCATTGCACTGTTTATCTATTACACTTCAAAAGGTTCGTATCACAGGATCCAATAAAGTTTAATGAATCCCACCGAGGATGCCAAAATTATGTAGCGGGCAGGGGCTTGAAATGCTTCGACCCAAGAGTTTTTTTACTCAAATTATATGAGTAGTTTGTAAATAACAAATTCAGTACGACAAGATATGAGCTGGTCAGTATAATATAGGCATTTGCTAAAAGTCACGTAAATAAGTTTCTATCTTTTATTCATTTCAAGAATCATATATTTTCAGTTATATTCAAGATAAACAACAATTTTAACTAGTAATATATTTAAACTATAGACTAAGACGATATGACAAGAATCTATTCAGTATAATACATGTAGTAATTTATCTCTACACTCAAGAGATATTTATTAACTTATCTCTAAACTCAAGAGATATTTATTAACTTATCTCTACACTCAAGAGATAATATGTTGGTGTGTCAGAAAAATACATAAAAAGGCTGAGTTCTGCTATCTTACTAAGAAAATAAATTACCCTAAGAGAAAATCCTAACTTGAAGTGAATTTAGTCAGAAGACCTCTTTCTGACATATTTATATATAGTTGTAACTGATACCTCACCAGTTACATAAAAAAATGTTTATTATTATTAGTTATATATTCAGAGCCTTTCCTGAATAACTAACAATGAAATACAGCTTATACCATACATAAACTGTATTGTTTATTATAATTTCCAGACCTTTAGGAAATTATCCCTTACTTGTCAAATGTTTTCCTATTTAATCCTATTTATTACAAAATGACAAACGTTAACAGTAAATATAAACTTCAATGAACAATTTCATTAATCCTAACTTTAAAAGATAAACTAGAAATAAAGCTTTAAAAAAGTCCGCTAAAAATGAAATATTCCTTTTAAACTTTGAAAACGCTAACTTTACTATTTTCCTTTACATTAAAAAAAATGAAGTTTCTAAGAAAAATAAACCATTTTGACTAAAATAAATAACGAGCAAATAAAAATACCAACTGTAAGAACCAAAAGTTTAAGCAGAACTGACGACCAAGCGTCGAAATTACGTCAATGTTGGATTGTTGGATTGTTGGATGGTTGGATGGTTGGATTGTTGGATCGCGCGCTTGCCGTCCAACCAAATATTTGAATTCTTAAATAAATTACAAAAATCACAATAATATACAATTTAAGTAACCTTTATATAATAAACAAAGTTTGCATGGTACTAAACAAATTTCTATAGTAACTAAAAATACAACAATATATACAGCGCCACCGGAAGTCACAATACGTAAACAACATTGCGAAAAGTTGTGTGTGTCACCGGCGGACCAAAATGTTAACTATCAAGGAAAGTGAGCATTAACATCTGCAAAACATTGAAGACGTTGACTACAAATACAAAAAGGAATTACAAGGAGTATGTGAAAACAGTTGCCAACACATAAAAATAGTGTTTTTATTGAACAATCGTCCCAAGTGACACATGGGTTTTACTGCGCATGTCAATACATTTCATTCATAAAATTCAAGCACAGGTGCGTGGAATTTACTACGATTTACTAGTTTCTACAATTGGATCTTCACAAAAATACAAGACATACAGTTGGATTATTCAGTGGATTATTATTATGAACTGGTAAATAATTACACGAACTTCAACTGGTTTATCAAATATATGCAAATGACATTAATTCAATATTTCTAGAAAACTCATAACATTGTAATGTTCTTACTTTACTTTATTAAATGTTAATTAAAACTTATTTGCTTCAATTATCATATGTTCCAGACTACAAGCATTACAAGTAGTATAATACAAGTTATTTCACACAGTTGCTGTTTCCTACATAATTTAACCTGATAACTTTCATAAAAAATACAGAATATTAAACAGTATGCTTTATTTTATACCAATAAAAACATTCATCAAAAATATCTTACATGTCTATAACACGTCACAATAAAATACATGTACCCTAGTTGTCGTACTCTACACTACGGTTAGGACAGCTATTTTAAAAATTTCAGAAACGTATCTTTATATGACAAGCAGCGTATTCACAAACTTAAATATGTAAGACATTTGGTTTTTCAAATGTTTGCTAATTCGATTTTTATGATAGTCGTCTTGGAAATTCAGCCAAAACGAAAACTCCATAACTTTAAACTCCTTTGGACCCTTTATAGAATTACATTCTTTGAAATGAAAAACATGGAGACTTATGATTGGGGATCAAATCCATTTTTAAGATATTTCATCATACAGAAATATAAAGGATAGGGATATTTCCTGGGAACTCATACGATATATCATTTAGCTCAAGTTGATATAAGAAAACAAGAAAACGTGGTTTTAGTGGTAGGGATTTAAATTGTTTGCGTCACACTTAATTTCCACATTATCGAATTCGTTGATATTAAACATACTAGTATACGACTAAGAAATAGATATTTCAACTTCATAAAATACTGCAATAATGGCAGTCAGTACGGATCACCTATCAGTGATCGACGCTTTCTTCCTACTATTGTTTTACCTATCAAACAGGAAAATAATTGGGACAGGATCTTGATCATATTCAAGATATTTTATCATTCTCAAATAAAAAGGGATGAGGATACGCCATTGTGATTAAAAGATATGAGCTTTTCAACCATTTACAAGATATTTGATTATTAAAAAATGTGGTAGTGGTGGCAGATTAAAACACAACTTGTTATTCCTTCGATTTGTCTTTCATGAAAAACATTTGAAATAAATTAGACTGTGCATATCTTTCACTTTGATCAGTTCTAAATTTCGTTTGGGAGACTCCAATGATTTTAAAATTTATTGCTTCCATTTCACACTTGTATCTGTATCTGTTTCTTTACCATCATGACCACAAGTTTTATTGTTGTTATCAAAGGACACTATTAGTTATTTCGTGGCTTACAGTTTTTATTGATGGAGGTAGTTGAAGTGTCTATGACTTACAATCGACCCCGGGAATCATAATTAAGGTGGCTCGGGCTTAATCGAAGTTTCTGTCAGAAGTACCGTATGTTTTGATATTTAATCTTAACAGAGAGTGAATCAAATTGTTCGGAAAAAATAGGGGGTCCAGGACCTTTTAAGCTCAAAATATTACTTTTGATATTGGTTTGTAAAAGTTACCGTTTTTTAATGAAATGATAGGGAAAATAGAGTGTTGACATATTTTTATCGAAATATAAATAACGTTCTATGACACTTGGTCCAAAACTGTAATATGAAAAGCTTAAATACAGCTTCAAAGAATGAGCAAATAAAAAAAACATAGGTCACTGATAAATATTTTGACTTAAATCCAAAAATGTAGGCGGCAAAGTGGTGAAATTAGGTGAAATGTCATTTTGAGTCTTTCACAGATACACATAATAACGATAATATTTTTTTAGTGACAAAAGTACAATAATTTTATATCTTTAATCTATCCAAATATTTAAAAAAAAATATTGAATTTACGTAACAAACTTTTTGTGTGCATGGTAATTCAAGCGTGAAATTATGCGCAGTCCAATAGTCCCGATCCACCTTAATTAAGATTGAAGCCCAACGCACTAGTCTTGTGGTGGGTTTAAACTCACAACCTCAGTGCTAATGGGCTAGAAAAACACGATTGTACAAACAATAGATATAAGAAGATGTGTATGAGTGCTGATGACACAACACTCAATCCAAGTCACAAGTTGTGAAAGTAAACCATTAAAAATCAAAATACAATCTTCACGGAACCTTGGATCACATCGAAAAGCAAGTTGTTTATGGCCGGAAAATTATTAATGTTAAACCTTTTAAACAAGAAAACCAACGATATAATCTAAAAAGTAAAATCACAAAACTACTGAACTCAGAGGAAAATCAAATCGGAAAGTCCATAATCACATGGCAAAATCAAATGACAAAACACATCAAAAACAAATGGACAACAACTGTTATATTCCTGACTTGGTACAGGCACTTTCAAATGTAGAAAATTGTGGATTAAACCTGGTTTTATGCGATAAACCTCTCACTTTGTACGACAGTCTCATCAAATTCCGTTATATTTACAATGATGCGTTAACTAAACAGACATAATAAATAAAATAGTCAAAATATGGGTACAGCAGTCATCATTGTAAATTATTTCTAGAAACAAATTTGAACTATATCAAGAAACGACCACCAATGAACAACATATTCCTTTAGACAGGTGCAACCATATGCAGCGGATCTAAACGTATTAACAGGCGCTTAGTTTCAACCTAACCTAAAACAATAGTGTAACATCACAACATAATAAGACATATATCAATTGAAATTAATTCAATCAAAATACATGTTAACAAAACGTGTGTTTCATCTAAATCATGATTGTCAAATAAGGACAAAGAGTGTTACGAGAATCGCTTAAATATACATGTATTACACTTTAAATTTTTAATAAGACAAACTAGTTTCTTTTCCTCATCAAACGAGGAAGATATTAATTTGTTTTGCCGTTGTAGTGATATACAAATGTATTATATGATCTTTGACATTTGTTCATTGTTAGTTAAATATACATACACGGAACATTTATGAAGTTCTTTCATAAGTCGTATTTATGGCAATTTAAGGAAATACAAATATTTTAAAACATCTAAAATTATAAAGTGCTAAAATGGATAATTCTTCAAGTTCGAGCTGGAATACATCCCTCCACCTATCAGAGTGGAGTGCGGAATACTCTAAGAAGGTGTTGATAAACAGTGTTATAACTGTACTTTTTCTTCTCATTGGAATAATCGGAAATGTATTGGTTATCATAGTGTATTCTTTTAGAATGAAAAAGATCATGGCAGATAGATATTTCATCCCAATTTTAGCTGGATTAGATTTATTATCCGTATGCTTTGCCGCATCTTTAAATTTATCCCGGAACATGCTGCAGTATACTTTTCCAGGAAATGCAACATGCAAAGTTTTAATCTATATGGTATATGTTTTCTCGTATTCGTCTCTTAATATGCTTTTAATCATTGCTGTTCATCGTTTTCAAAAGGTGTGCAGACCTTTCAAGACGCAAATGAGCATGCTCGGGAAAAGACTTGCGACTGTGATATGTATCATTGTTTCCGCTATCTTTCATATTCCGATTTTGTTATTTTACGGTACAATAACCGTAAAACACCATAATGCAGATATTTATGGACCGCAATGCAATAAACTTCGAGATTCGAAAACATCTCACTCTTTAAAGATACATCAGCCATTTGACATTGTCTTCAATGCTGGGCTGATTTTTAGTATCACCGTTTTGTATTGTTTGATTGGTAGAACAATATACAGGAAAACTAGTTTGGCCAAATCACATCAAATTGGACATTACAACATTTCTGAGGAAAAATCAACCAAATGTTCTATTCATTCCACGGAATTACACACTACAGAAAATAAATCGATGTCAGGCGCACACTTTCCAAAAGAAATAAACGAAAGTGTCTCTACCACATGTGTGGACAGTTCTACAGAAGACGAAAGACCAAAAAACAAAGCTCATGAACAACACCATCATACTAATATCGGCAAGAAAATTCGTGGTCATTTCCACATATACAGATTTTCATACATGTTTATGCTAATATCTTTTTTGGCACTGCTGTCATATATTCCTCCAACAGTTTTAATTTTAATTGAATCAAGAAATGATAGCTTTTGGAACAACATGTCACAAAATAAACTGCTCTTGCTTTTGTTCCTGCGACGCCTGTATATGCTTAATAACATAGTGAATCCATTTGTTTATGGATTGTTTGATACGGCATTCAAGAAAGAACTTAAGAAAATATGCTCAAGCTGGTCGTTTCCAAAGCTTAATTTCTAAATGGATGGCCACAGTCCCTGTTAAACATAGCACGTTGGTAATAATAAGTTAAAGAATGATTTTAAAAATCTAATTACCGAGATCATTTATGAGATCGCTTCAACATTTACAAAGTATTAAAATGTGAAATCTTACTGAACCATTTTAAACTAAATTGATCTTTTAAAAGTATTTGAAAATGTAATTCCTTCAGAAAAAAAACCCCAGTTTTATTTGATTTCAATTTTTGAAGTTCGTATTTGGACTCGAACTGCATTATTAACTTGAGAAATCTGACAACAGCTTAGGTTGAGGGACCATGTATCAATTTCGAAATTCATATCATACATTTGTCCTCTAAAAGTATGGAGACCAACTGGGGCCAAAAGACGGTATTTTAGGTAGCGGCCGTAATATTACGGTCCCCGTACGATAAGGATTAAAAAACAGTAATAAACATTTTAAGAAGGCCACTCTGCAACCTAGACACAATCTAAATATTTTACTTTATGAGCAAAACATGGTATTTTTCTTTACTTGAAAGAATGACTCTAAACGTACATTTCGTTACACCATTCTTTTGACAAATTGCTGTTGTTATTCTGCGTTTTGTTTAGAACTTTATACAATGAATATATTAAGATAACTAATTGATACACCATATTATACTCGAGTCTTTCAACTGTGCTTATTCAGTCATTCAAGGCGAATATAGTTTTGAATTCAAAACATAAGAATCAATTGGTAAGATGAAAGATCAGCAAATAAATAAAAGAAGGAATTCATATCTGTAACCTATATTTTGTTGGTCATCTTTGTATCGTGTCTACCTTGTTAAGTTTACATTAAAAAAAATTGTCAAACGTTTACTTTTTATTTGTATACCTTTTTGTCTTATTCATAAACTCCACCAAACAACAAAACCTTGATTAGAATGGTAATGTTAAATTTTCTGTTGTGTACACTTTATACATACAAATAGGATTTAGACCTGTTTTTATATCGTATGGTTTTACAATTAACAGGTTTTCTCTATCGTATGATCAATACAAAAATAAATACCAAAGCTGTAAAAAACTATAATAGTTAATGTAACAGCTACCAAAGTCAGAGACACAAAACATATATTAAGTGAACGATTATCAAAATGGAATGAGTCATATTTTAAGGTGAAATTAAACATCACTGTCCTTTTCAAGCTATTCTCAAATGACCATATGTTTATTATTCAGGCGTCAATATATTCGGGTCTTGCCACCATTATATTTTAGAAAATATAATTAAAGCTGAAAACGATGGGATGTGCTTTGCAATAATATTGATTATTTTCCTAAACTTGTACATCTTTCTTTTTGTTGTGTGTTTCTTGATATTTGTTCTTAACTTCATTATTGTACCATCCACATTTTGAAAGTAATTAGGATTGGCGTCAGAAAACAAATTGACGACAAATTACTTTACATAAGATTTCAAGAATATATTACAGTTTTCAATGAAGTATTCTAACTTAAATATCGTATGCAAATTAATGTATATTAGAACAAATTATGTGAAGACAAGATACACTTACGCAGATTAAACAGACATAAATGATGAAGGAATCGTTAATATTGATGATCGACATGAAACCCAGCAATCTACAGTTGTTTGACTTTTGTATTGTCTACGTAAGAGCCTAAACAAATATACTCTTTTATTTTAGAAGGCTAAGGTTATCTTGTTAGTTTTAAGACAAAAGAAGTTCTGCACTGCGATCAATGTTGAACAGTTTGTTTGTTTTATTTTGTCCCCCATGTTATGGCAAAATGTTGTCTGGAGTTGCTGATCTTTTCCCACTCTTTTAACATAAATAAAGCCATAAACTAACACAAACTTTTTTACAAAAAAAAGTAAAATCACAAAAATACTGAACTTAGAGGAAAATCAATTCGGAAAGTCCATAATCACATGGCAAAATCAAATAACAAAACGCATCAAAAACGAATGGACAAGAACTGTCATATTCCTGACTTGGTACAGGCAGTTTCAAATGTAGAAAATGGTGGATTAAACCTGGTTTTATAGCGCTAACCCTCTCACTTTGATGACAGTCTCATCAAATTCCGTAATATTTACATTGATGCGTTAACTAAACATACACAATAAATAAAATATCAAAATATTGGTACATCAGTCATCATCGTATAACAATTTTAAAAGGAACAATTTAACAGAACACAAAACATCTATCTACAAACACATTCATTGATTTGTGTGTCTGACGTCAGACAATTTTATACGTCACATAGATTTGTCGTTCAATCTGCATACAAACAATTTTAAAATTTACATAGGCAATGTTAGCATATAGGCACAATACCGACATATGGACATTTTAGTTAGTTCTCTATTAAATTGTCAGTTTTCTTCCCAAGATTTACCCCTTAGAGAATTAATCCAAATTTTCAAAAATAACCATTTTAGTTTTCTTTGTGTTGTCAACCTAGATAAACTCGTCCTAGATACTAGAATTAAAATGTGGCCGCAAAACGTGCGTTTCGTTTAAATAAAAACTTCATCAGTGATGTACGTATCAGAACATTTAAAAGGCAAATAAAGTACGAAGTTGGGACATGAATGCATGTAACATATAGTTAAAAGGATGCATAGAGCAGATTGTTACCCGTTGAACACATTGTTAACAGTGGCGAATACATGGTTCACAATGTTTCTGGGGTGCCGTCTCAGTAATGTGTCATTAAATGTGTTATAGAATATTAAATGAAATGTAAATTGTCTTTTACACTTTGAATTGCAAAAATAAGCTGTCAATTCATGTTCATACATTGTAACTACCATTTAACAAGAATTTTTAAGTGTCAATAAAATGTGCTACAATATAATAGTTAAATAATGACCTGCATCATCTCGTTACCTACCCTGATCAAAATACAAATATCAATTTGTAAATATTTTATTCATTATAATGTTCCTCTGGTATCTTTCGCCGGCTACTTTTTTAATGCATTATAAAAATTGGGTGTTGTTGCCAATTTGGAGTTTTTGGTACAATTTTCATCTTTGAGGTATAGGAAACAAACAATTCTTTCCTCCATTTGTTAGAAAGAAATACTAGCCCCATAAAACGTCTTTAGCGCACAGTTAAATTTTAATGACAATTAATGTTAAGTTCTGTAATTAATAGCTTTAGAAGGGAAATTGTATTATATAAAATTAAACAATATTATCCATAATTTTCTACATAGGGCAATGCCTGAACCAAGTCATGAATATGACTGTTGTTTACCATTCATTTGGTGTGTTTGAGCTTTTGATTTTGCCATTTGTTGAGGTACTTTCCGTTTAAATTATCATTGGAGTTCGTAATTTTAAATTTTTACTTTTTGGAACATACAAAAACTATATTTATAACCAATATTACAAAAGTATATGTGGAACTCTTCAAAAGAGGAGCCCCGATTCTAAGTGACACATATAATATTTCAAAACAAAAAGTGAATTTATGAGAGTACAGTAAACTCTTAATGAAGTTTTTTTATTTTTTTAAATTTTTTATTAGGTTTGGTTTCGCGCGGAAGCCATTAGTCTTTGAGACCTGCTGTGCATTATGTTTTTACATTGTGAATTGCAGGATGTCAACAGTGATATATCAACGCAATTGAAACAAGTGATGCTAATGCAATTGTTATATTTATTATTATTAACATCTTGAAAAAAGGGAAAGGGTTGTAGTGTTAGTCTTTATAATTAGTTTTTGCAAATGACTAGTAATTGCAACAGTAGTATACCACTGTTCAAAAGTCATAATTCGACTGAGAGAAAACAGATCCGGGTTACAGACTAAATCCGGGGAAACACATCAACTAAAAGAGGAAAACAAAAAAGAAACAACTAAGGGGGCTCGCGGGTCTAAATCAACTTTTTTTTTCTAATATAAGATTTTGCTATTTTTTTCTATGATTAAACTTTATCTTATACCTAATAGAAATATAAAATAAACATAAGGATACACCGTTCATTTAAGCTCAAAATCTGCCTCCGAAAGAACCATACATTTTTGTTAATGTCCTTTTTTTTCTGTTGAACTAATAGGAGAAATATTGGTAATATCGAAATAAAAAAAAGCTCTAAATTACAGAAATCGCTTAAACTTTACATTTATTTAGTTTATGTACAGCTTGTTTGAAAACAATAATAAAAAATATAGGTCACCGATGAGTTGAAAAAGATGTTTCAATTTAAACGTCAAAAAATGACATTTTTGCAGCAAAGGGAGATAATTTGGAGCTTTTTAAATGATGTAAACATGTAGTCATCTGAGGCCAACCCAAATCGATTTGTCTGTGTGATTTTTGTACCATATTATATATAGTAATAACTAATAGTTTAATAAATAAGATTTGTATTGAAAAAACAAATGTTTAATTATTTGCTGAATTTTTGTACCCGTGAGCCTCCTTAAGTGCAACAAAATAAACGACAATGCAACAAAACAAAACGAACTATGAGATAGCAACTGCAATATTCCTGACTTTACTAAAACATATAGTATACAACGCGGAAAGCCGAAAATGTGTATACTTTCTTTCACACTATTGTTGACATTATGCTTAAGGGCATCTAAATACAGGTTTGTATCATGTTTATACGGCTGTTGGTCAGTCACGATTTTCATTTGTTTACACTATTGCGGAAAATATTGCATCATCAACTGACTTGATAATAAGATGAACATTATCGATTTTGCAGGTTGTTCGTGATTACACAGAAAGTGATTAAAACACGAGCAGCTAAATCATTGAAAGAAGGGGTATCAAAATTGGGAAAAAGATTTCCACCAAACTTGATAGATCGCTTTTAGGCAGTTAAGCTGCCTTATGCGAGCACCCTGGATTTGGGTCCTCCCTGAGAAGTTTTGAAAAAGTGCCATTGCTCTGATCTAGCAGGTCTGGTAGATTCTTTATAACTAATTAGACATTTTTTTCACACGTTTTATTATGAAAAAGCAACACCGTAAGGAACATATCCGATATTATTTGTGAAACGGTTAATCCATAACGGTTAACCAACTCGTGATGGCATCTGTAAAATTTACGAAGTGATGATTTCAACTTCACCATTTGGAACTCTTGGTTTTATAGCTTCCTTGTGAGCAGCAACCCTCAACATAGACATGATATAGGATAAACTGTGTATTCACGCCTGTTTAAATATTAATGACAAATTATGGTATAGACCTAGATTTCCTGGTTCACTAAGCATCGTGTTTTTTCATACCATGGTTGACATGTTGTCCTATGGACACTTTCTTGGTTTTTTTGTTATGTTGAAAGTTGCAAGAAAGTATGTGTGTATTAAACATTTTTGTTTTCAGTTAACAGTATTATAGTACAGTATATGAGTCAACATCGCTAATATTGTACACTGCTTTCTGAGTTTGGGATTTGTTTTTCACGTTTTGTTAGCTTGAAAGATGGACAAATGCGTTTAACTTGTTGTTAAGGTATTGATATCGGTTTAATTTAAAGTTTCCTTTGAAATGTTTCATACGATAAGTATCCTGATTATTTTGATGTTTAAAAAAAAAACCAAGTCCATTCTTTTTTATCTGCTTGTTTGGTTCTCATCGATTTCTAATGACAATACTGGTATTTACCGGGTTTGCTATTAAGATGACTTCTAATTTTGCGGTTGAACTCAGTCATTTATATCTATTTTGTAATGTTTTTGATTTATTTTATTCCACCAGACATAAATGCAAAGCTAATAAAGTACCAATTCTTACTTACTAGTAGTTCATAAGAAATATAATAAGATCAGGTGTAAGCATAGAAATCCTAATCAAGTGATAAACATAATCAGATATTGTTTGTATCTTATTGTTTGTGTAA